>ML251200.1:92517-117871 GCA_005239495.1 Nicotiana undulata | reverse complement strand
CCCCCCCCCCCCCCCCCACAAATAGAAGTTAGCATTGTCCTTCATGCTAAAAGAAAAAATAAGATCAGGGAAGGGATAGGGAGTGAAAAAGACTCCATATGTGGTATATGTCTGCATGGGAGCATGTGCACTAGTGGGGTCCTCTGGCTGCATAGACTCATCAGCTCCATCAGGATCCTCCAACTGAATCTCCAAGTCCTAGGTCTGGGGTACCACAAAACTTCTCACCGGCTCTTTATCAACATCCTTCTCTGATGCATGTGTTGTCTGTGTTGCAGGGGTAGTCTCCTCCATAAGGAGGTCCAGAGGAATATCTCCGGCGGAAGTAAGTTTCTCCACCTACTTATTTAACAACTCTTAATGCTTCTTCACCTTCTTGACCTGTTTTCACAGCTCCTTGATCACCTTCTCAAGACTACCCAGAGTCTCCAGCATTTTCTTTTGGTTGTCAAGGATCTTCTTCAATGAATCATCCATTGATGAGGCATCTGAAGTTGTGCTAGAGCTACCTGTGCTGCGACTACACTGGATAAGGCAGATAGCTTTGATGTAGCTACCTACATCCAGTTGTTGATGTTGGATAAAGTCTGATTAACCTGTTCTGCAGTCTGAGGGTAATCTGAGGAGGAAGGAACAAATAATGAGGTAGAGACAGATGGCCTTGAGGAAGGAGGTGGCATAGAAGCAGACGAACCTTCGGCTGTGGAAGGCTCGGACCTAGTGGCCACTACCCTTGGCTCTTCAGACAGGCTAGCGGCGGTAGTGGCTTTGCCTTTGAACTCTGGATTGTCTGCTCCCTGAAGGTTGTACCAAGAAAAGGGCCTTTTTGGCTTCACCTTGATTTCAAAATCCCTCCCTTCTACATCTTGGTCCTCTAAATACATGGTGAGGAAGTTGGGGTACGGGTATGATCTTTCTTTATTCCCGATGGCTTTGGTGATGTTTCTGGCCATGATGTTTCCCACATTTATCGGGTACCCACCATGATAGAAACCACGACAATTGCCGGGGAGACTAGGATATCACTGTCATGCTGAGATAGGTCTAGTAGGCTGAAAATGAAGGTGCACCACCCTTTTGCTTCAAAGCTCAGAGTGTTTCTAGCAATTTGGACCCCAGGTGTAAGCCAAGATGGTGTTGTCCCAGGGATGTCTATCACCTCTGCAAGCCATGGATCGGCTGCCTCACCATAATGCCACCTTCTCAAAGTACAAGGATTTGTCCACATCATCGAACCGACATATGCATTCAGTGTCTTGCAATCAAATCTGATCTTCCGATTTCGTACCTTAGTCACATATGTGCCCTTTTTGATGTGGGCGACATTGGCGTAGAATTCTTTGACTAAGTACTCATTGGCCTCCGGTAGCTTGCTAGTGAAGAATTTCCACCCCACTCTTTCATCAAATTATTTCTTCACGTTGGGATTGTGGGGTAGAAGATCTCTTTCTATGATATCCCTCTCGAGGGTGAGCTACCTTTGAGGACACCATTCCCGGAACTTGTGGTAGGCTTTCTCACTGACAAATATGTCTTGCCATACTACGGGCTTTCTTGATCTCACCAAACCTTCAACCCAAGTATCACCACCTCTCCCGCCATCCGGGACATCCTCTTCATCATCAATATTAATTGGAGCCTCTGTTGAGGGAGTTGCAGCAGGTGGGGCAGTGGTGCCGAAATCTCGCTACCTCTTTCTGAGCTATCAGACGACCCAGACAAGGAAGTAGATTCATTGACGAGGCGGTAGGGCTGCGATTGAGCCTCTTGTTGGGGTTGTGCAGCTTCCCCTTTAGAAATCTCCCGGGATAGGACATATTCACTAGTCCCAGAAGAGTCGGGAGTGGGCTTCGGAGGGTTTTCTTCTTGCCAATGACCCTTTGAGATGATAAGGGTGCAGTATGTTTCCCTCTACCCCGGCCT
This sequence comes from Nicotiana undulata, assembly GCA_005239495.1. NCBI lineage: Eukaryota > Viridiplantae > Streptophyta > Magnoliopsida > Solanales > Solanaceae > Nicotiana > Nicotiana undulata. Next base: position 115,948 of record ML251200.1, on the reverse strand, counting down.
CGGGAGGATTCTCCCCTCCCTTGTGATTTCTCAGGACCGCCACGAGATCGTACCATTATCTGATGTGCGAAGGTATAGGCTTCAACTCCAATGTTGGTGGCTCCTCTATCGAGGTCTTTGTTGGTGGAGTCTTCCAGTTTTCCAAATCCAAAGAAATTTTACGGGGCCCATATGAGTAGGATCTTATTCCTTACAAGGCATTTGTACATTAAACCAAGCCATCCCTTTCATCATCCTCATAGTTCAACAATACAGTTTCCAAAGGGTCTTCCACGTTGATCATGGAACTCGTGTCATCAACTATCACCTCCGTCACAAGATCCACAAAAGAGCAAACTTCATTACTATTTGGTTACCTCATTGATTTGCACACGTGGAATACAACTTTTTCATCGCCCACCCGGAAGGTGAGCTCCCCTGCTTCCAATTCAATCAATGTCTTCCCTGCTGCTAGGAATGGCCTCCCCAATATTATAGGCACCTCATAGTCGACTTCGCAGTCGAGAATCACAAAATCAGCGGGCAAAATAAACTTATCGACCCGGACAAGAACATCATCAATAATACCAAGCGGCTTCTTCATTGTTCTATCCGCCATTTGCAATCTCATTTAAGTAGTTCTCGGTTGACCAATACCCAATGTCTTGAATACGGAGTATTGTATCAAATTATTACTTGCTCCTAAATCACATAAGGCTTTTGCGAAATCCGCACTACCAATGATACATGGAATTGTAAAGCCGACGGGATCTTCAAGCTTTGGAGCCATCGAGTGCACAATGGCACTAAATTGATGGGTCATTTTGGTGGTCTCGCAATTCATAGATCTCTTCTTTGTTACCAAGTTCTTCACGAACTTTGCATATCCCGACATTTGTTCGAGAGCTTCCACCAAGGGAACATTGATTGACAAACTCTTCATCATCTCAATAAACTTCTTGAATTGGTTTTCATTATTCTTCTTTGACAATGTTTGAGGATAAGGTGGAGGAGGCCTTGGCAAAGTAGCCTTGGCTTTTGGCACTACCGTTCCTGGTATGTCTATCATGTGTTCCCTAGATGGGTTCACATAATTTTTGAGTCTCCTCCTCATTGTCATGAATATCAATCCTCACTTCATCATTCCTATTCTCATCATTCACCTGCTCATCAATGATTGGATCATCATCATTTTGCCACACAACATCCTCATTTACAATCTTCTTTGAATTAGAGGTACTTGCTTCACCGCCTCTACCGCTTCTTGTGGTCACTGCCATGGCATGGCCTGTATTGTTACCCTTTGGGTTTACTACTGTGTCACTTGATAGTTCCCCCTTAGTAAGAGTGTTCAATTCTTGAGAAATTTGACCCATTTGTACTTCCATGTTGCGGATAGAAGTAGTGTGGGAGGCTATTTGAGCATCGGAATCGGCATTCCTTTCAATCATTTGTTTGAACATATTATCTATCCTCCCCATTTCATTGTTTTGAAGAACTTTTCCCTTGAGACTAATATGGAGGAGGATTGTTGGGTTGTTGGTACATCGGGGGCCTTTGAAAGCCCGACCCCCAGTTGCCTTGATTGTTGTTCCCCAACCACCTTGATTTTCATTGCCTCCCTAATTGCTATTGTTGTTTCCTTGATTCCCCCAGTTTTGGTTGTTGTTCCCCCAATCGTTCTAATTGTTGTTATTTCCATTGTTCCAATTCCCTTGGACTTGATTGCCCCAGTTTTGATTGTTCCCTTGCGATCTCCATTGTTGGTTTGGAGCATTGCTCCGTTGTCCTTAATAGTTGTTTGCATACAAAACTTCCTCATTTTGGTCATCATAAGAATCATCTTGGTTGGAGCCACTTCCACTTTGCTCATATTGATCTTGATTGTTTTTCACTTGTTGACCACGTTGACCAATAGATTAACCCCTTCCATGTCATTGACTTGCTTTGTTCCCTGAAGTTGGGCCTTTGCTAATTGATTCATAGTAGTTGTCAACTCAGCTATGGCTTGTATGTGGTCTTAAGTTCTTTGTGAAGATTGATAACATTAGGGTCCACCTGAGGAACATTTTCCCTACTTTGCCAACCTGAGGAAGTGTCAGCCATCTCATCAAGTATGTCACAAGCCTCGGCATAAGGCATCTTCATAAAACTTACCCCCTTCTAGTCGGTTCACAACACACTGGTTGGTCATGTTTATACCCCTATAGAACGTTTGTTGGATCATTGCTTCAGTCATGTCATTTTTGGGGCATTCCTTGACCATAGTTCAATACCGCTCCCAAATTTCATGCAGAGGCTTATTAGGTTCCTGTTTGAAGGCTAAGATGTCATTCCTCAATGCCGACATATGTCTAGGTAAGAAAAACTTGGCTATAAACTTTTCAGCCAACTCATCTCACGTGTGTATGGAACGGTTCGGTAGCCTCTCGAGCCCGTCCAAAGCATTCCCTCTAAGTGAAAAGGGGAAAAGACTCAATCTCAGCGCATCCTCTCAAACCTTCGCCTGCTTGCTCCCCCTAGCATGTGTCTACAAAATGCTTTAGATGTTTATATGCATTCTGATGGGGAGCACTAGTGAAGAACCCTCTTTGCTCAAATAAGGTCAACATGACATTCGTAAACTGAAAATTGCCTGCCCAAATCTGGGGTGGGACAATTTCACTTGCGTAACCTTCATTGGGAAGCACCCGGTGTGCTGCCCGTAGAGGAGGTGGGGGAGGGTCTGGAATGTTGTCATTATCCTGGTGGCCTCTTCTTTGAGCTTGAGGTACTAGATTAACCTCACCCTCACCATTGTTATCTACCTCCTACCCCGGAAGAACATTTCCAAGAGGATCATTATGTGTCATTGGTACCTAAAGCGATTAACACACGAAAGTTAGTAAAACAGAAGAAAAGAGAAACAAGACACAAAGCTAGTTAGATAGATATCCAAAACCGTCTAACTCCACGGCTACTACGCCAAAAAGTGATCGGTTCCAACCCTACACCACTATATATTAGCAAGGAGTGGTCGATGCAATTTTACCCGATTAGGCCGGGATCAATTTCCACAGGGAGTTAATTTGGTTTGGAGTTGGGTTTCTAACTAATCTAGATGTGCGTGTTGTTTCTAATTGCACTTCTAAACATTTTTGTGATTGATACTATTGAATGCTAAAGAGTAATCTAATTACAATATTTTTGTGAAAGTTTTCAAGTGATAAAAGGGACTAGGGAAATGACTTCTGTCTAGGTGAGTATCTAATGTGTATCAAGAATCTAGGACAAGCTTGTTATTATTGGGGTCGTTATATAACCATCACCCATAAGTACTCAGTCTATACCTCTCGGTAGTCTGAGTGACTTTGCATGATTTGGCCTTCTCAAGCCCAAAAGGGTGTTCATGCAATGCAAGTGAAATTGGCTCAAGTCGGATATTACTATCTCTAGGTTTAACCCTTTAATTGGGGATATCAATCTCTTGAGTTCACTCCAATTCCTTGTTAGCCTTATTTTCATAGACTTAGTCCCTCTTTATCAAGAAGAGCCTAAGTCATAAAGGCATGAATCAGTGTTTGCAACCACTAATTCTACAATTAAAGCATGAATTAAGCTAAATATCACTAACTCATAAACAATTAAGCCCTAAAATTAAAGACTCATTCAATACCCATACTAGGGTTGGGTCACAACCCTAGATATGGGGTCTAGCTATTCATAATAATGGTAAAAATAAAAGATAAAGATGAAATATAAGCCATAATATTCAAATACAAGATGAAAATCTAAAGATTGAAGATAAAACTACTCTAAAATTACTCAAAAAGGTAAAACCCAGTTGTTCACGGTCTCTCCTAATCAAAACATAACCTAAAATTGCTAAAATGATCTATTTATACACAATTGAAAATTTTGGACAAAACTGTCCCTGCAAAGGATTCGCGGACGCGTAAGTCTGACTGCGTCCGTGCTTGAGCTTTTGTGGCCGCATAATAATGAACTTGGTCCGTGTTTCCCCATATTTGAATCTGGACGGGGAATTGTTTCGCATACAACGTAAAATCCACCACGTCCTCATGAGCTTATTTCGCAACCACATAATTTGGACGTGGAACGCGTTCTTCAGTCAAGCTTAACTTGCAAGGCCTCTAAACCTCGAAGTACGCTCTCAACAAAAATACCATCGCGCCCGCGTCATAAATTCCACGGCCACGATTTTCCATCGCGGTCAGGAGCCAATATTGTGCCCAAAACAGCCTATTTGTGGCTGCCTCAACAGTGGTCCTTACGCGGCTGCATATTTCTACCGCTCTCAGCACTCTAGATCCCCGTCTTGATTTGTTCAAGTTTTACTCCTTCTTGAGTTGATTATGGCTTTTTGCCTTATTTTTACAAAACCCTGCAAGCAAGCACATTAAGTTAGTTTTCGGGAATATCTTTATGCATTTTTTACCCAAAAACTAAGCAAAAGAGAGCAAATAATAGTCAAAACTCCCTAGTTGTCACAGGCGCGAAAGGCCTAGGCAGAAAGTATAAAAAGGAGACGCCGCGAATTTAGTTTCATTTCCACCATTTCCAAGTTGGTTTCTGGAGTTTTAGGAGTGATATTTAAGGGAGATTCAAGGGTTTTTCAGTGAGGTAAGTTTCTTGATCTCTAATACTCTTATCTATGGTATTTTACTGTTGTTTTATCATTAAATTAGTGAAAATGAGGGGTTAGGGCTTGGGATTTTGGAGAGATTGATGTGAGGATTTGAGGGACCAAACGGTGTTAGATATTGATAAATTTCATATGCAAGGACTCGTGAGTGAATCAGCTTTCAGGTTTTGTAATTTTTGTTGAATTTCGAGACGTGGGCTCGGGGGCCGAGTTTGAGAAAATTTTGGGTTTTGAGTCTATTTTGGTAGTTTTTCTTGTGGAATTCATTCCTTTGGCGTATATTGATGGTATTGTACTGGTTGTGAATAGATTCAGAGTATTTGGAGGCCGACTCGAGGGGCAAGAGCATCGCGGATTAGAGATTTGATCGGTCTGAGGTAAGTAATGGTTGTAAATCTAGTCCTAAGGGTAAGAAACCTCGGATTTTTGTGTCATGTTTCTATTTGGAGGTGGCGCACATGCTAGGTGACAGATGTGGGCGTGAACCATTGGATATTGTGACTTGGTCCGTCTCGTAACAACTGTGAAGTTTAATATTTTGTGAAACTATATACTTCTTATGCGTTTTAGAAAGAATTTCTACAAATCAGGCTGGATGCCATGTTTAGTCCTTCTGCCAGCGTTGTTTGGACCCTTAGAGGTATTTTCTTGCTATCATCTTTTTTTTTTATTGAAAATCTATACTCAGTACTTTTTATACATATTTACTGCATAGCTTAGTCTCTATTACTCTATTTTTGATGCATCATATAAATGTTGTTTGGGATGAATACTTTGATTTCTGGGAGCCTTAGAGGCTGGAGAGGTTTATGACCAAGTGAGGTCGAGGGCCTGATTTGTGTGGATATTTATGGGATCGGACTTCACGCCGCAATATGTTTTATTGATTCTGCCATGATGGGCATTGATATAGCGCTTGGGCTGAAGGATCCCCTCCGAAGTTTGTACACACCCCCAGTGAGTGGTGATACCTACTGAGTGCAAGTGCCAAGTGACTGGTAGGCATTAGTGATGGTGAGGTTTTCCCCAGGGGCTGTATATGAGTGATGTTTGCCCGAGGGGCTTTATATGAGTGATGTTTTCCCGAGGGGCTGTACATGATTTAATCTTTTTGTGCTCACATTTGCATTGATCCTTTGTTTGAAAAGTGTTGAAAGATATTTTTAAATGATTTTACTAGAACTTGATTTAAATGACCCTTCATTGAAGGGTGTGGAGGTCGAGAATTAAGTTAGAAGGTTAGTAGGTAGTTTATAGTGTTCACCGATAGGCTTAGTAGCATGCAATTACCTTCATATTCTTATTTTTATTACGGTATGTGGTTTAGTTCGCCTCAGGTATTGTATTCATTGTTGTTATTATTGGATACTATTTATCCTTTTTTCTTCCATCTTTCTTCCTACCTTTCTTCTCTCTTCTTCTTCTTGCCCTTCCTGAGCCGAGGGTCTATTGGAAATAGCCTCTCTACCTGCATTTAGGTTGGGGTAAGGTCTGCGTACAGGCTACCCTCCCCAGACCCCATATGTTGGGATCAAACTGGGTTTGTTGTTGTTGTTATTGTACTAGAACTTGATTTAAACGAGCTGATTCGATTTAAACTCTGATTTTAATAGCATGACGTATTTTACTAAGTTTTGTGATATGAAATATACTTGCATTGCTGCTCATCACTAATTCTCAATCTTTATTTACTATTGTTACTTACTGAGTTGGCGTACTCATGTTACTCCACGTACCTTGTGTGCAGATCCAGGCATTTCTGAACACGATAGCGATTGTTGATTATTCCGGTTGCAGATTCTCGGAGATAGTAAGGTAGCTGCCTGGAGATTACAACCCTGCTTTTCTTCCCCCTTATCTTCCCTTAGTTGTATTTGGTTTTTTCCAGACTATGTTAGTCTTCATATTATCAGATAGTTGTAGTTTCTCATGACTAGTGACACCTCGTTGTCGGGCTTTCTTTTCTGCACTTTAATTTTGTTTTGATTTAAACTCCTTTACGAAGGTTTTATAATGAAAAACTTTGAATTATCTCTAAAGAATGAAACATAGATTTGTTTTGGTAATGTGTCAGCTTGCCTAGTACCACGATAGGCGCCATCACGACATGGTTAGTTTTGGGTCGTGAAAAATTTCTTCTTCAAGAGCTTCTGGATCATCATCAATATCATTCTCAGGTCCTTCAGTTGTATATTTGAAGGAAATTGTTTTCTTCTTTTCTTCATGACTTGTCTTCTTGAGATTGGTTTTGTTGAATTCTATAAGATCTCCTCTTAGTTCATCATATGAAAGTTTGTGTAGATCTTGAGATTCGAGTGCAACTACTTTAGTCTGCCAAGTGGTAGGTAAACTCCTTAGGTTTTTTGGAACTTGATCACCACTTGAATATGGTTTACCAAAAGCTTTTAGATCGCTAATGATTTTGTTGAATCTTGCGAATATTTCCTCAATTGATTCTCCTTCTTTCATATGGAAAAGTTCATAATCATAAAGCAACATGTTTATCTGAGTTTCTTTCACTTTGCTACTTCCAGCTTGTCCCATGTTTCTTTAGTTGTATCACAGCTTGAAATCTTCTTATACTCTTCTCCACTTATACCGTTATACATAGGTTCGTGCCATTGCATTAACCTGAACGACCGTGATTTTTTCATCTGTGTATTCATCTATATCTTCAGGATCAGCAGGTGGTTGAGCTGCTGCTGGTAGTGGATAGTTTTCCTTTTTGATAACATGCCATATTTTCTCATCATAAGATTTTGCATAGATTTCCATTTGCACTTTACTGTGAGAAAAGTTTTGTCGATTAAAGTATGGTGCCTGACTTGTGAAGCTCCTTCTTGAAAGAGTGCTCCAATAGTTATTTGGTTTGCCATTTTCTTTTCTCACATGCAGTTAAGTAAAAGTATGAGACCTGCTCTGATACCAATTGAAAGTGCAAGAGGGGGAGGGTGAATTGTAATTTTTCTTTTCTTTTTCGAGGTAATTGACTAATTTGCGATCTAGTCACTGGACTTTTCCAGAACAGAATGTAAAAGAAAAATTGTAGAAAGTAGATGACACAGTATATTTTTATACTAGTTCAGATTCAGAGTGAATCCTACGTCCAGTCTCTTTGGGTTGCCGGGGATATCTCGTTCAAGTATGAAGTGACTTAGTACATATGAGTTGATGTTGTTATACTCTAACAACTTTTGTCACTTGTTCTTCTCTCTATAATTGATACAATGCCTCACCCGTGTTCTTTTCTCTCTCTCTCTCTCTCTTGTCTTCTTTGTTACAGAAGAAATCTAAAGCAGACTATATTTTTTTGTTTAAAGTTGAACAAAGAGATTGAAGTTGGTTTGATCAAAGTATAAAATTCCAAGGCTGGTGCACTAGGTATTTATACATCTCGTGGCTTTAAGTCTTGTACATTTTTTTTTGTTGAGAGATTGCGAAAATTCCTAAGTTCTTAGGCTTGAATTCATGTAAAATTATTGATTTTAATGTTATGTGATGTGGTTTGAAGGCTCGACTATGTTCGAATGAGGTATTAGGAATTGTTGGTAGGTTCAGTTGAGGTCCCGGGGGCCTCCGGTGTGTTTCGGATGCTCAACGGGGGGGATTTTAGACTTGAGGAAAATCTGGTGTTGCTGAACCTGTGATTTCGCACCTGCGGATTATGGACCGTAGGTGCGGTGCCGTAGAAGCGGCTGAGTAAATCACAGAAGCAGAGTTGGGCTTTTACATCTGGGCCCGCAGATGCGGCTTGGAACCGCAAATGCGGCACCAGCCCACTTAATGAATGTTCGCACCTGCGATGCCTTTTCCATAGGTGCAAGACCACAGGTGCGGCCCAATTGACCGAAGAAGCGGAAATCGTTGGTCAGAAATATCAAGTTCGAGGGTTTAAACTTCATAACTTCTAAAAACGATTTGAAGCTCAGGAATAGGCGATTTTGGGTGGATTTTGAAGAGGAGATCAATAGGTAACGATTCCTAATCCTATTTCACTTGTATTTCATTCATCTATAGTTAGTTCTTTAGTCTAATCAAGGAAATTGAGGGGGAACAAATAGGAAAATGGGAGAGAAGTTCCCCCAACTGAAAACCCTAGAATTTAATGGGATTTTGACGTCGGATTTTGATGATTCTTGTTCGAGTGTGTTCGTGAGTGAATGGGTGTTCTAAATTGGTAACTTTCACTTGATTCCGGGACGTGGGCCCAGGGGATGTTTTGTGAAAATTTCCTAATTTCACGTATTAGCCTCGAGTTAATTAGTTAGATTAATTTCTTAAAGTTATATTTACATTACGCAATTGAATTGAATAGATTTGGGCCAATTGGAGTCGAGTACTCGTGGCAAGAACATGATTTCGAGTTAAGCAGTCGAGGTAAGTGGCTTGCCGAATTCTGTGTTAGGGACTTCCCTTTAGGTTGTTTTGACATTATTCGTTGTGTGCGTGCCGTGTAAGTGAGGTGACGAGTACGCACACGGGCCATTTGTTGCTAAAATTCCATTTTTCCTTCACATGTCATAAATCATTTTCTTCCTGTTACATTGCTTAAGGTGTTAATTGTGTAGCTTAAATTAGGAAAAAGCATCCCTACCTATTTTATATAATTTTTTCCTATTTGATACTCTGTGCGCCATGTTTAGTTAAATTTTACTTCTTTCTTTGCTTGTGATTTGCTTAATTGTTTAAATTAAAGCAATATCTGACATTCATTTGCATGGAATATTTAAATTGGGGACTACAGACGTATTCTGGGAGATCCCCCCCCCCCTATACTGCATATTTAAATTGGGGACTACAGAAATATTCTTGGAGATCCCCATTGTACTGCATATTTAAATTGAGGACTACAGACGTATTTTGGGAGATCCCCCCTCCCCCTGTACTGCATATTTAGATTGGGTACTACGGATGTATTCTGAGAGATCCCCCATGTACTGCATATTTATTTTGGAACTACGGGACGGTATATCGGGAGTCTCCGCATTGTGATACGTTGTGCTGAGCTGAGGGCTCTCTTTACTGTTATGTTTTTAATTATTTCTTTTAACTGCTTACGGTAGAAATTATTTATTTTCTCCACTGTTTTAAACTTCATTATTTAGAAATCCAGTAGAGCCTTAACATGACCTCGTCACTATTTGACTGGGATTAGGCTTGGCACTTACTAGGTACCAAATGTGGTATACTCATGCCCTTTTCTGTACATGTTTTTCGTGTGCAGATCCAGGTACGAGTTTTCAACCGCGTGGCTAGAGGTCGTTAAAGAAGTTCTAGGAGACCGTAAGGTATTTATGCCGCGTCCGCAGAATCCTCCGAGTCACTTTCCATTCTGGTCAATATAGAGATTTTTTATGTACTTTCTTTCCAGTTGTTTAGAGCTATTGTAGTATAGAAGCTTGTGACTATATTGTAACATTCCGGGTTTTTGGGATTATACTTGTACATGCCGAGCGACGTTGTTATGCTAATTTAGACTTTCTTTTCTTGTCTTTACTTTTATCGCTTTTAATTAAGATTATCCGCAAAAGTTTAGGCTTACCTAGTCGTAGAGACTAGGTGCCGTCATGATACTTTTCGAAGGGTAAAACGGTCTGTGACAAGTTGTTATCAGAGCGTCCACGTTCATAGGAGTCACAAGTCAAGAGCCGGTTTATTAGTGTCTTGCGGATCGGTACGTAGACGTCCGTATCTATCTTCGGGAAGCTATGTTACTGTTAAGAACAATCACATTCTTTGGAATTCAATTTCGTGCTAGTTACTGACGTCAAAATTCTAAAACTCTATTCTACTCTTTCTCACGGATGGTGAGGACCCGTACCGGACAGAACGATTATCAGGCACCCGACCGCCTAGCCAGAGCCGTCAGAGGAAGGGTAGGGGTAAGGGACGAGCACGCGGTGCATCCCGAGCAGCGGCAAGAGCAGCGACAGAGGATCTCACAGCAGCTCCAGCTGGAGGACCGGCATAGGAGGTCCCTATTGTTGCTCCTTCCCTCCAGGAGACATTGGCTCAGTTCATGAGTATTTTCAGCACTTTGACTCAGGCTGGGCTACTCTCGGTAGCCCCATCCACATCTCAGGTCAGGGGAGGGGTACAAACTCCCGCAACCCGCACTCCTGACCAGAGGGTTCTTGTTGATCAGGCTCCAGAGTACATTCCTATACCCCAATTATTCCGGCTCAGCACGAGGCTAGGGAAGCTACTTTTGAGGTAGAGCAGCTCACACTTGAGAGGTACAAGAAGTACCACCCACCTATTTTCAGCGGACTACCTTCAGATGACGCTCTAGGTTTTCTTGAAGATTGTCATCTTATTCTCTGCACTATGGGCATTGTGGAGACGAGTGGGGTTTCTTTCACCACTTTCCACCTGAGGGGAGCAACTTATCAGTGGTGGCGTGCCTATGATCTGAGTATTCCAAACGAGACAGCTTCACTCACTTGGACTCAGTTCTCGAAGATGTTTTTGCGTGAGTATGTTCCCCAGAGCCTCAGGGATGTTTGGAGTGCAGAGTTCGAGAACTTACGCTAGGGTTCTATGAATGGCTTAGAGTATGCAGTCCATTTCAATTAATCGACTCATCATGCACCGGCCTTGGTTGTCACGGTCAGAAAGAGAGAGAGTTCGTCACTTCATTGAGGGACTCCACCCTAGTATTCAGATCAGTATGGCCAGAGAGTTGGAGATGGATATCACTTACCAGCAGGCAGTGAGTACTGCCCGGAGGATAGAGGGCATGTTTGCTCAGCACAGAGAGGAGAGGGAAGCCAAGGGGTCTCGAGAGACCGGTCATTATTCGCGAGCTCGTGCACCAGCAGCACACCATGGTAGGGGTTTTGTGAGTCACCCAGTTTATTCAGCTCTTCCAGCAACCAGTGGTATTCTAGCTTGTCCTAGACCTCACGAGCCTTATTATGCAACGCCAGTATCTATTAGGCCTCCTGCTCGAGGTGCTATTACTGGCCAGCCCAGCAGGACAGTTAAGAGTCAGTCTCAGTCGTAGTATCCTCAGAGGGGTTGTTTAGAGTATGGTTACACTCGTCACATGATTAGAGATTGCCCAGAGCTAGGAGGGGTGCATCATCTTAGGATTATCAGCCTCCACGTGCTCCACCGAGTCCCCCAGCTATTCTTCCAGCCCTAGCTGCTACCCCACCTTCTCAGACAGAAAGAGGTGGAGGTCAGGGAGGTCGAGGTCTCCTTGGAGGGGGAGGCCAGGTCAGGTACTACGCCGTTCCAGCTCGTTCAGATACTGTCGCTTTCGATTCAGTCATTATAGGTATTGCCCATGTCTGTTATATGGATGCATCAATATTATTTGATACAGACTCTACGTATTCATATGTGTCTTCTTATTTTGCTTCACGTCTGGGGGTATCTCGGGATTCTTTGAGTTCCCCTGTTTATATTTCTACTCCCGTGGGAGATTCTCTCGTAGTGGACCGTGTATATTGGTCGGGTTTGATTGTTATCAATGGTTTTGAGACCTGAGTTGATTTGTTATTACTCGATATGGTAGTTTTCGATGTTATGTTGGGCATGGACTGGTTGTCGCCCCACTATGCTATTCATGATTTTCACGCCAAGACCGTGACGCTGGCTATGTCAGGCTTACCGAGGTTAGATTGAACGGGTACCTTAAAGTATAATCCCCATAGAGTCATTTCTTTCCTTAAGGCTCAGCGGATGGTTGAGAAGGGGTGTGATGCGTATTTGTCCTATATGAGAGATGTTAGTGTTGATACCCCTTCAGTTGAGTCCGTCCCAGTAGTGAGGGACTTCCCTGATGTTTTTCCAGTTGATCTTCCAAGTATGCCGCCCGATAGAGATATGGATTTCGGCATTGATTTGTTACCGGGCACTCAACCCATTTCTATTCCTCCCTATCGTATGGCTTTTCCAGAGTTGAAGGAGTTGAAGGAGCATCTGCAAGAGCTATTTGATAAGGGTTTCATCAAGCCCAGTGTATCACCTTGGGGTGCCCCAGTATTATTTGTGAAGAAAAATGATGGTTATATGCGTATGTGTATTGATTACCGACAATTGAACAAGGTTACTGTGAACAACAAGTATCCTTTGACTCGCATTGATGATTGGTTTGACCAGTTACAGTGTGCTAGGGTATTTTCCAAGATTGACTTGCGTTCTGGCGATCATCAATTGACGATTCAGGAGCCGGATATCCCGAAAACTGCCTTCAGGACCAGATATGGCCACTATGAGTTTCTTGTCATGTCCTTTGAGCTGGCCAATGCCCCATCAGCCTTTATGCATTTGATGCACACTGTGTTCCGGCCTTATCTTGATTCCTTCGTCATTGTGTTTATTGATAACATCTTGGTATATTCTCGATATCAGAAGGATCATGAGCAGCACTTGAGGACTTTGCTTCAGACTTTGAGGGAGAAGAAATTGTATGCAAAATTTTCTAAGTGTGAATTTTGGCTTGATTCAGTGGAATTCCTAGGCCACGTGGTGTCTTGTGATGGGATCAAGGTTGATCCGAAGAAAGTGGAGGCAGTGCATAGATGGCCTAGACCGTCATCGGCATTGAGATCAGCAGCTTCCTTGGTTTGGTAGGGTACTATCGCCGCTTTGTAGAGGAATTCTCATCTATTTCAACACCTATGACCTGACTGACCCAGAAGGGTGCTCCGTTCACGTGGACTGAGGAGTGTGAGGAGAGATTTCAGAAGCTCAAGACAGCCCAAACTACAGCTCCAGTGTTGGTATTGCCTACGGGTTTAGGGTCCTATACAGTCTATTGTGATGCCTTGAGGATTGGCCTTGGAGCGGTTTTGATGCAGGACGGTAGGGTGACTGCATACGCATCTATACAATTGAAAGTGCATGAGAAGAACTATCTATTTCATGATCTCGAGTTGGCAGCTAATGTTCACGCCCTGAAGATCTGGCATCATTATTTATACGGTGTTCCCTGTGAGATTTTCATGGATCATGGGAGTTTGCAGCACTTGTTCAAGCAGATGGACCTTAATTTGCGCCAGCGGAGGTGGTTGGATTTACTCAAGGACTATGGCATCGCTATATTTTACCACCCGGGGAAGGTCAATGTAGTGGCCGACGCCATTAGTCGTCGGGCGGAGAGTTTGGGGAATTTGGCATATCTTCCGGCAGTTGAGAGGCCCTTAGCCTTGGATGTTCAGTCCTTAGTCAGTCAGTTTGTGGGATTGAATCTTTTAGAGCCTTGTCGGGTATTAGCTTGTGTGGTTGCTCGATCTTCTCTTTATGACCGCATCAAAGAGTGCCAGTATGATGATCCCCACCTTCTGGTTCTTCAGGATAGGGTTCAGAGAGGTGATTCCAGAGATGTGACTATAGGAGATGACGGTGTGATGAGGATACAGGGTCGGATCTGTGTGCCCAATGTGGATGGGCTTCGGGAGTTGATTCTGGAGGAGGCCCATAGCTCGCGGTACTCCATTCATCCGGGTTCCACGAAGATGTACCAGGACCTGAGACAACACTATTGGTGGAGAAGGATGAAAAATATCATAGTTGGATTTGTGGCCAAGTGTCTCAATTGTCAACAAGTTAAATATGATCATTAGAGACCAGGAGGGTTGTTTCATTAGATTGAGCTTCTAGAGTGGAAGTGGGAGCGGATCACCATGGATTTTGTGGTTAGGCTCCCTCGGACTTTGAGGAAGTTCGATGCTATTTGGGTGATCGTGGATCGGCTGACCAAGTCAGCCCATTTCATTCCAGTGTTGACTACATACTACTCAGAGAGGTTGGCTGAGATTTATATCATGGAGATTGTCCGTCTTCACGGTATTCCAGTATCTATCATTTCAGATAGAGGTACACAGTTTACTTCACGGTTTTAGAGAGCAGTTCAGCAGGAGTTAGGCACCAGGGTAGAGTTGAGTACAGTCTTTCACCCTCAGACGGACGGGCAGTCCGAGTGCACGATTCAGATTCTTGAGGATATACTCCGTGCCTGTGTGATGGATTTTGGAGGGTCATGGGACCAATACTTGCTACTTGCAAAGTTGTCTTATAATAACAGCAACCAATCCAGCACTCAGATGGCACTGTACGAGGCTTTGTATGGTAGACGGTGCCGATCTTCAGTGAGATGGTTTGAGCGGGGTGTCACGACCCGAATTTTCCACCATCGCAACAGTGATGGCGCCTAACGTTGAACCCGATAGGCAAGCCAACGTGAGTAATTAAGTTACCTTATCCTTTATCATTATTCAATCACCAGCGAAGTACAACACTAACATATTTGAAAGTACAAAATGAAACAGAATATATTAACTCAATATAAAGCTTTTACGAAGTTACACAATACCAATCCCAGAACTTTGAAGTCACAATATTACGGACTGTCTACGAATAATACATATAATGGTCTGAAGGAAATAAATACATCTGTTTCTGAAATAAGTAGAACAAAATAAAACAAGTGGGAGGGGACGCCAAGGCCTGCGGACGCCAACAAGACTACCTCGGTGTCTCCACGTGGACTGAAGGCAGCCTCCTCGCTCTAATGTCCAAAGGGTCCTGTACCGGGATCTGCACAACAAAGATGTGCAAAGTGTAGCATTAGTACAACTAACCCCATGTACGGAGTAAGTGTCGAGCCTAACCTCGGCGAAGTAGTGACGAGGCTAGGACACGACAACCAAAACAACTTGTACAATTAATAATCTACGGAAGAAAAATAATAACAAGAGTAAACACTAAGTACACGGAAAAGGGGAACATGCTGGGGGAAAGAAATATCAAATAAAGGAAGTAATGAGATAGACAATAATTCAATATCAACTTGAACAGCGGGAAATAACATCACAGAGAAGACAGTGCACGGCATCACCCGTCGTGCTCTCTCTCATCCTCACCAAATAATAAATGCAAGTGCACAGCATCATCCTTCGTGCTTTTACTCTCATACTCACAATGATATAGAAACGACACATCATCATTCTTCGTGCTTTTAATATCATAATATGGCACGGCATCACCCTTCGTGCTTTTACACTCTCGTCCTCACAATAATCAATACATGGCATCACCCTTCGTGCTTTACACGCTTCCTCACAAAATCAATACACGGCATCACCCTTTGTGATTTACACTCTTCCTCACCCAAACAATATCAGTAACAGAAGTTTGGCAAGGAAAAGAAATAAACAATATGAACCATAATAATAAATTATGACATCCCGGCAAGGGAACAATAGTAGAAATATCACTATCCCGGCAAGGGACACAGCTATAACCAATCTCACTCAAGTACATATCTTCACATAAAGTTTCTCAACTAAACCCAATACTCAACAATGTTCATTACCAAGAATTTCCGCCAAAATGAATAACCACAAAGTGAAACTCAAGCTATAACACAGTAAACATCAATGAAAACCACATAATTCAGAATATCCGACTCACGGACATGCTTGATACCAACGTATAGGTACTCGTCACCTCACTTATACATTGAAAATGGTATTCAAACATAGCAAATGAGACACAACACCTATTCCCTCAAGTTAAGGTTAGGCCAAACACTTACCTCCACTTCCACGACCAAAGCAAGCTTCAATCACCGCTTTTCCTTTTGAATTTGACTCAAAATCAATTGTATCTAGACATAATTGACTTAATAACATCAATTAACGCTAAACAGTTCAATTCCAATGCTTAATTATAGGTTTTCTAGCATTCTTCCCAAGAAGTCAAAAATCGACACCGGGCTCGCTTGGTCAAAACACAAGGTTCGGACCAAAACCCGATCACCCATTCACCCACGAACCCAAATATGTAGTTAGTTTCGGAATCCGATCCCAAATTGAGGTCTAAATCCCAATTATTCAAAAAGCTGTAACTCTACCCAAATCCCCAATTTTCTACAATTAAAACCCTAGAATTCTTGATGATAATTGATGAAAAACATTAGAAAGTTGGAGGAAATTAATTAGTGTACACTTACCTATGATTTAGGAAGAAAATCTCTTGAGGAAATCGCCCTAGGTATACTATTTTTATGAAAAGTTGAAGAAGAAACGACTGAAGTTTGTTTTTAAAAAAACTTCACTGCCCGACTCTCGCACCTGCGGTGCTTGGGTTGCACCTGCGCTTTCGCAGATGCGGGAACTCGATCGCACCTGCGGAAATGGACAGTCCCACAGGGGGCCGCACCTGCGGAAAATTTATCCGCTCCTGCGGAATCGCTTATGCGGAATAAGGGTCCGTATCTGCGAGGGGACCGCACCTGCGAACCAAAACGTGCTCCTGCAGTCTCGCAGCTGCGGCCCTAGGCTCACAGGTGCAGGCACACCAGAACTGGTGCACCAGCAGTGATTTTCCAAGTTCAAACACCCCGAAATCTACCTGAAAACTTACCCAAGCCCTCGGGGCTCCAAACCAAATATGCACACAACCTCATAAACATCGTACGGACTTACTCGTGCAGTCAAATCACCAAAATAACATCTTAAACAACGAATTTAGCCTTAAAATCAAATAAAAATTTCCAAAACTTCCAAAGTATCAAATTTCCAAACTACGGGTCTGAATCATGTCAAACGACTTCCGTTTCTTACCAAATTTTACAGATATATCACAAATATCATATTGAACCTGTATCGGGCTCCGGAACCAAAATACGGGCCTGATACAATAAATTTGAAACATAATCAAATATCTAGAATCCTTTATATTTTAAGAAAAAAATTTCTTTCAAAAATTCATTTCTCGAGCTTGGGACCTCGGGATTCGATTCTGGGCATACGCCCAAGTCCCATATTTTCCTACGGACTCTCCAGGGTCGTCAAATCACGAGTCCGAGTCCGTTTACCTAAAATATTGACCAAAGTAAACTTAATTCAAAATTTTAAGGCAAAAACTAGTATTTTCTCAGTTTTTCCCATAAAGGTTTCCCGGCTATACGCCCGGGCTGCGAACGCAAATCGAGGTGAGATAAAAGGAGGTTTTAAGACCTAGGAACACAGATTTGACTTATAAAACACAAGATGACCCGTTTGGGTCATCATAATATCCACCTCTAAAACAAATATAAATCCTCGAACGGACATAGAATAGTACCTAAATCGGGGAAAAGATGGGGATATCGGCTTCGCATATCGGACTCGGACTCTCAGGTAGCTGCCTCGGCAGGCTGACCTCTCCATTGAACATGAACCGAAGGATAACTCTTCGACATCAACTAACGAACCTGCCGGTCTAATATGGCTACCGGCTCCTCCTTGTAGGTCAAACCCTTGTCCAACTGGACACTGCTGAAGTCTAATACATGGGATGGATCGTTGTGATACCTCTGAAGCATAGATACATGGAACACTGGATGCACGGTTGATAAACTCGGTGGCAGTGCAAGTCTGTAGGCCACCTCTCCCACTCTATCAAGGATCTCAAACGGACCAACGTACCTAGGGCTCAGCTTGCCTTTCATTCCGAACCTCATCACACCCTTCATGGGCGACACCCGAAACAATACCCGCTCTCCGACCATGAATACCAAATCACGAACTTTGCGGTCTGCATAACTCTTCTGCTTGGACTGAGCTGTACGAAGTCTATCCTGAATGATCTTCACCTTATCCAAGGCATCCTGCACTAACTCCGCACCCAACAACCGAGCCTCTCCCGGCTCAAACCACCCAACCGGCGACCGACACCGCCTACCATACAACGCCTCATAAGGAGCCATCTGAATGCTTGACTGGTAGTTGTTGTTGTAGGAAAACTCAACTAAAGGCAAGAATTGGTCCCAAGAACCTCCAAAATCAATAACACATGCTCGCAACATATCCTCTATAATCTGAATAGTACGCTGGGACTGTTCGTCAGTCTGAGGATGAAATGTTGTGCTCAACTCAACTCGTGTGCCCAGCTCACGCTGAAATACTCTCCAGAAATGTGAGGTAAACTGCCTACCTCGGTCAGAAATAATGGATACGGGCACACCGTGAAGGCGAACGATCTCCCTGATGTAGATACCTGCTAACCTCTCCAAAGAATAGGAAACTGCCACAGGGATGAAATGCGCTGACTTAGTTAGCCTATCCACAATGACCCATACTACTTTGATCTTCCTCTAAGTCAGTGGGAGTCCAACTAAACAATCCTTGGTCACACGCTCCCACTTCCACTCAGGAATCTTAATCGGATGCATCAATCCACCGGGTCTCTGGTGCTCGTACTTAACTTGTTGACAATTCAAACACCGAGTTGCATATTCCACGATATCTTTCTTCATCCTTCGCCACCAATAATGCTGCCGCAAATCCTGATACATCTTTGCGTCGCCCATATGAATGGAGTACCAGGAACTATAGGCCTCCTGCAATATCAACTCACGAAGTCCATCAACATTGGGCACACAAATACGACCCTTCATCCGCAAGACTCCATCATCACCAACCGAAACATGCTTGGCACAACTGTGTCGCACCGTGTCCCTAAGGGCACGCAAATGAAGATCATCATACTGCTGATACCGAATACGGTTGAATAAAGAAGAACGATTCGTAGTATAAGCTAGAACATTGTCGATCTCAGAAACATCCATTCTCATGAACCGATTGGCCAAAGTCTGAAAATCCAAAGCCAGTGGTCGCTCCCCGACCGGAATATAAACAAGACTACCCATACTAGCTGACATCCTACTCAAAGCATCGGCCATAACATTTTCCTTCCCCTGATGATATAGGATGGTGATGTCATAATCTTTCAATAGCTCTAACCACCTTCTCTGCCTCAAATTCAACTCTTTCTACTTGAACAAATATTGCAAACTCTTGTGATCCGTGAACACCTCACAAGGCATGCCATATAAATATTGCCTCCAAATCTTCAGCGCGTGAACAATAGCTGCGAACTCCAAATCATGAACTGGGTAATTCTTCTCGTGGACCCTCAACTGACGAGAAGCATATGCTATAAACTTGCAATCCTGCATCAACACTGCACCAAGTCCAATCCGAGAAGCATCACAATATACAGTTTATGGCCTTGAACCTGAGGCCAAAACCAACACCGGTGTCGTGGTCAAGGCTGTCTTGAGCTTCTGAAAGCTCGCCTCAAACTCATCTGAACACCTGAATTGGGAACCCTTCTGAGTCAACCTGGTCATCGGGGCTGCAATAGATGAAAAACCCTCCACCAACCGGCGATAGTAACTTCCTAAGCCCAAGAAACTCCGAATCTTTGTAGCTGATGTGGGTATAGGCCAATCCTTAACTGCTAAAATCTTCTTGGGATCTACCGACTGTTCTTCAGAGTATGGAGAACGACTCGAAGGTACTGCTCGTGCTCCTCCCGACTGCGGGAGTAAATCAAAATATCATCAATGAAGACAATCACAAATAAATCCAAATAAGGCCTGAACACTCGGTTCATCAAATCTATTAAAGCAGCAGGGGAATTTGTCAACCCGAATGACATCACCAAGAACTCATAATGCCCGTACCGAGTGCGAAAGGTTGTCTTAGGGACATCGGACGCCCTAATCCTCAACTGATGGTAGCCAGATCTCAAGAATTCCTTTGAAAATACCTTGGCACCCTGAAGCTGGTCAAACAAATCATCAATCCTCGGCAATGGATACTTGTTCTTGATAGTAACCTTGTTCAATTGCCGTTAATCAATGCAGATCCTCATCGACCCATCTTTCTTCTTAACAAAAAACACCGGCGCACCCCATGGTGAAACATTAGGCCTAATAAAGCATTTATCTAGAAAAACCTGCAATTGTTCCTTCAACTCCTTTAGCTATGGCGGGGCCATACGATATGGCGGAATAGAAATGGGCTGAGTTCCCGGAGCCAACTCAATGCAAAAGTCAATATCCCTGCCGGGTGGCATACCCGACAAGTCTGCAGGAAACACCTTTGGAAACTCACGGACAATGGGCACAAACTCCATAGAAGGAACCTCAGCACTAGAATCACAAACATAAGCCAAATAGGCTAAACACCCCTTCTCGACCATGCGTCAAGCCTTCATATATGAGATAACCCTACTGGAGGAATGACCAGAAGTCCCCCTCCACTCCAATCGAGGTGCTCTCGGCAAGGCCAAGGTCATAGTCTTAGCATGATAGTCCAGATAACATGATAAGGCGACAACCAATTCATCCCCAAAATTTTACATGTTCGAAATTTTACAAGTTCCAAAGTTATGAGGTAGGAGGTTTATGTGTTTCAAAATTTACGGGTTTAAAAATTATTAAGTTTACGGGTTAAAAATTTCGAGGTTTCGAAAGCTTTGCGGTTCAGAAGTTTATGAAATTTGTGGATTCGGAAGGTTGTTGTTTCGAAGGTTTATGGCTTCATGTTTATTGTATCAAAATTATTTATGAATATACTTGAGAAAATATTTTAAGAATATAATGGTTCAATACTAAAACTTTAAAAATTGAACTCATAAAGTATAAATCCTGGATCCGCCTATGAGACATGCTACAGTGCAATTAGATAATAAACTAAAGAGAACCACACAAACTTCGACAATTCTTAACCAAAGTCACAACTAACACTTATAAAAAGCCTAACAAAAACACTCTTAAAGGAAAACACTACAAGAGTAAATTACATTACAACTCTTATAGCTAATTCTTGTCTCTAGATTTTTAGCTATGGAATCCTCAACCAAAAGCCAAATACCAACACAAACAGAAGAAGAGCGTGACTGCACATATGCCATGCAACTATTGACATCTTCAGTCCTCCCCTTTGTATTGAATTCAACAGTCCAATTGGAAGTTTTTGAGATATTAGCCAAAGCTAATGACACTAAACTTTCAGCTTCTGAAATTGTTTCTCAAATGCCAAACTGCAAGAATCCCGAGGCAGCTTCTATGTTAGATAGGATGCTTTATGTCTTGGCTAGTTACTCGTTGTTCACTTGTTCCATTGTTGAGGAAGAAAATGGTGGATCGAAAAGAATGTATGGTTTGTCACCAGTGGGAAAATTCTTTGTTAGAGATGAAGATGGTGCATCAATGGGGCCACTTTTGGCTTTGCTTCAAGATAAAGTATTCATTAACAGCTGGTAAGTTTTGTGGGAGGTGGAATAAAATAATACCTAATTTGATGGGATAATGTTAAATAAGATGAGATATTCACAACTATGTCTGACACTAAATTTATACTATATGTGGTTGACCGTATAAATTTATCATAATATAAATTGAGTACCAAACTTTGGAGCATTATTAAGGCGTCGAAGCCATTAGATATATACTTTCAAGATGAAAGCTAAAAAAATGTTTTAAGTTACGGAACCAGAATAAGGAAATACATCTATAGCTAAAAAGCTAATAATAATTTATTCTCTTAGCTAATTCATAAGCCATTTAGATAAATTAGACTCTTAGATTGACCTTAATTTGGTTTAATTGTAGGTGGGAGTTCAGGAAATCTATGTTGTATTAATTATTAAATACTTCTCGTAGATGTTGGTCCTATTATTTTTATTTATTATTCTCTAGTGTAAAAGCTTATATATCATGTGTGGTCTTTGTTACGTGTCACAGTTTGACCAACTTCTCACCAAATATATAATGTGAAATAATGTTTAAGGAAAATAAAATATAAAATTGAAAACTAAAAAGTATATTAATCTCTTTTTTTTAAAGAGGTACGACAAAATTAGATCATATATGACTCTTTTTCGAATTTTAAATTACAGGTTCGAATTAAAAGATGCAGTTCTTGAAGGAGGAGATCCATTTGACAGGGTACATGGTGTACCTGCATTTGAATATTCAAAATTGAACCCAAAATTCAATGATGTTTTCAACAAGGCAATGATCAATCACACAACTGTAGTCATGAAAAAAATACTTGAAAATTACAAAGGTTTTGAGAACCTTAAAACTTTGGTTGATGTTGGAGGTGGTCTTGGAGTTAACCTCAAGATGATTACATCTAAATACCCCACAATTAAGGGCACTAATTTTGATTTGCCACATGTTGTTCAACATGCCCCTTCCTATCCTGGTACCTTCTCATTCTTGTTTTATTGTTTACTTTACTTTGACAGTTTGGTCCAACACTAGTTAAATCCACTTAATTCATATCATATACAATCGTTAGAGATTTACCTTACATACATTGAAGTGCTAAATATTACTCCTATTATATCTTTCATCTTCATAACATAGACATACAGGAGGTGAGTCACGGTCAGAGGCATATCTAGGAGTGTGTTTGGTATAAAGGAAAATGTTTTTCAAGAAAATATTTTTTTTCGAAAACAAGTAGTAATTTTATTCATTTTCTGGTGTTTGATACGCAAATTAAAAAAAAAATTCTCAACAGTATTCATAAATAATTTTGATACAATGAACATGAAGCCATAAACTTTCGAACCAACAAACCTTCCGAACCCACAAAATTCATAAACTTCTTAACCGCAAAACTTTCGAAACCGCGAAATTTCGAACCCGTAAACTTGATAGTTTTTAAACACGTAAACTTCGAAACACATAAACCTCCGAACTCATATCTTTGGAACTTGTAAAATTTTGAACCTATAAACCAAAAGATGAAAAAAGTAAAACTGAAAATAAAAAAAAAGAATTTTTTTCTCGGAGGGGGTGGGGTGGGGCAGAAAAAAAAGAGAAATTTAAAAATTACAAAAAAAGTAAAAAAAGTTTCTTTGTGCGGGAGTGGGGGGAGTGCAAGAAAAAGAAACAAAAAATTTCAAATTAAAAAAAAAAAGTTAAAAATATTTTTTGCGTGGTAAGAAAATTGAAAATTGAAAATTTCAAAAAAGTAAAAAAAAAGTTTTTTTGTGTGTGTGTTG
>ML251200.1:67292-83765 GCA_005239495.1 Nicotiana undulata | reverse complement strand
ATATCTAAGTGTGTAGTATTTTTCCAACACTTGAATATGGTTTATGGAAATATTCATGTTTAAAGTGTGGATTAAATACCTTGTTGTGCTTATGTATTGAATGATTTTATTGTATTTATGAAGTGGTGTTTGTTATTTTAATTATTCTTATTCTTTAATGTTTCCAAAAGGATTAGCTAACCCTAGGACTCGCCCATAAACTTCGAAATAGTTTTGGAAAAGATTATTCGGAGTTGGGAAAGATTAATTAACAAGAACTTGAGGCTTTAACCCTCATTTTATAGATTCTACCTAGGGATAGGATTGAACTACTTGTAGCCAAACTCGGAAGTGCTTAATCTCCTAATTGGGTTAGGGATAATTCAATTAGGAAGTCTTGTTAGTCTTTGGGAAAAGCTAATTAAGAAATGTTATCCATGGCTAATTAACATTACCCACTCATATTTGTAAAATCGTGAAATACATTGGATCGTTACTCGAGTGTAATACCCGAAGCATCGATACTTGTTTCCCTTGATCATTTTAAGTGCTTTCTAGGATAGTTTATAGTTCGCATTTAGTTATAAACAATTATCAAAACCTAAAATTATATTTGTTTGGCACTGCACAATAGGTGATAATTCTCTATCATTCCTAACGCCCTCGTATTGTTCTCTGTGGGATTCGACCCCAACCTTGTTGGGTTACTATATTTGACAACGATCGCTTACATTCTGTTAAGGTGTAAATTGAGCGTATCAGGGGCGCGACAACATGGCGACTCTGCTGGGGATTTCTAAGCTTTTAGCATTTCAAACTACTTTGTGAATTTACACCTCTTCCCTTTCCCCTTTTATGTGCAATTAACTTTTTATTTCCTTCAAGTATTTATCTTTCTCAAAAGAAAACTAACATGTTTCCTTGTTTCCCTTTGGAATCGCTTTTCAAATTGCAACTGTTGTATTTATTGCTTCACAACGTGCAGATACATGACTACATGCCTTTAAACTGCTTATTTATTGCATAATCATGCTCAACATCATACTCCACTCGTGCCAATACAAGTCCTATACAACGCTTGATGAGTGGTTGCACCCTTCCTATTTTATTTCACCCCTAAATTCAGAAAGACTTATTTGTGGTAAAACTAGTCTGTCAGCGGTGCAGTCGACGGTTCCGTGCCTTCCCCCTTGAGTTGTCCGCTCAAGGTTACCAGTCTAGAACCCCATAGAAACCTTAGTTTGTTATATTGTACATGCATCATGGTAAAAACTAGCTAGGTTAATGTGTTGTCCGCACAATAGCCTTTAAGACAGCCTTGTCCAAAGTCCACCGGGTTTTCATAATCCCAACGGACATCATCACATTTTGTGCATTTATTTGGAGAACTATATGCTTGTATTCTAATCATGAATGTTAAATAGTTGAGTCTGGTGGGGGTGAGGGCCTAACTATGTTGTCTTGCAGAAATATGAGGCACGAAGTCCCTAGATTCGGCATGGTTAGAAATACACCCAAAGCTCTTGGACTGGTGGGAGGATCTTCACTCTAGTGATAAGAAACTTGTCAAGAAATACCTGGGTAACTTACCGTCTCTCCTAGACATACAACCCAACAACATGCTGATCGAGGCTGCCACTTTATTCCGGGATAGCGAAAGAGTCGTCTTTCATTTTGGGGACAGTGAGATGACACCGTTGCTACAGGAAATAGGTGGACTAACAGGGTTAGTCTGGGAAACCCCTAGGTTATTGGTACTTGAAAACCGCACAGACAAGTGTTTTTTGAAAATGATGGGTCTGAAAAAGAATGGTGAGTTAGAATGTCTGAAGAAGTCATACATCTCTTTTGAGTATTTGTATGAAAGGTACGGACACAACAAATCATACCGTACCTATCATGACGAATTTGCCATTACATCTTGGGACATATCCACCGTAGGGTATTTGTCTTCATTGCTTGCTTCCTGGGGTTAATCGTGTTTCCAAAAAAGAAGGAAAGGATTCACACTAGGTTAGCTATGGTAACCAAGACTTTGATGGAGGGAATTGACGGGCAAACTTTCAGCATTGTCCCAATGATCATAGCAGGCAATTACCAAACTCTAGAACGTTGTCAAACAGAAGCTAAACACTTCGAGGGTTGCAACTTGTTACTACAACTGTGGCTCTTAGAACATCTCTAAAAGGGTCAGTACCAGCAGGAATTTCCGCGAAGGGCGTGGAATGATCACATAGCCTTCCATCATCGTAAGCGGATGACATACATTCCCCATAGATTTGCTCAGCCCAAGACTGCCAAGGAATGGATAGTGTTCTTTGATAATATAACTGAGGAGCAGGTACAGTGAATGTTCGAGTGGTTTCCAAAGGATGAATTCATCGTCAGGTTTAGGGATGCACCACACTTGGTGCTCATTGGGCTAAGAGGAATATATCCTTACGTTCCTCTCCAGGTTATGATACTTGCAGGCAGAAAGCAAATTGTACCAAGGGTCGACAAGATGATCCATTTCCGAGATGACTTCTAAGATGATGGTATACCCTAAAAGTGCCAAGCCCAACATATGTGGCATTGCAAGATCATAATGGAAAAGAACACAATTGAACCAGACATGTATCACGCAGGCTGTGCACCTTTCTACTCGGGACAATTAGAATATGACTTGGATGGGTTAATCAAGCAAGGGACCGGCCGAGGTCACAAAATCATAGATGAGAGTGCCGAGGCTCAGGTCAAGTAAAATCAGTTGCCCAAGAGAGTTCATGAGTGCGAAAGTGAGCACCGTGAGATACATGAAACCAACAACAGATTGATTGAAGAATGGAAAGACATGCCGTTCGTTCCAACAAGAAGCTGGAATACTTGGAGCGAGGCATAGTCGAGCTGGAAGGTACGATCGTCAAGAGAGTTGAAAACTTTCAGAAAGCTGAGGGGAATGAAGGTGGACATTTGGCTAGAGCATACCTGCTGCTAGGATTGCGCGAGCTGGGGAACCTGTTCGATGGAATCAAAGATTCCGAATCTGGGGAAGGTCCTTCTGGGACCAAGTAAGATAGGATTTCTTTCTTCATTTTATCAATGTAATAAGGCCCATGGCCATTAGTGACTTTATTTCCTGCTTATTATTTTATTGTCATTTTGGATTCGTCTATTTACATTTAATGAAATGAGGCATTTTTGCATTTAAGTTCTCCAAATCAATTTGTTGCTAGGCCTACCTCGGGTACAACGAGGCTCTCAAATTAGGACACGCTTTTATATTCCCGCACTATGTGTTTAAATACTGCAATACCTTTTCATAACCCTCACTGACTTGGCCACCTTTTATTTTTATTTTTGTTTTCTTTCTTTTGGTTATTCCCCTCCCCAAAGGTTGGTTCGTGCACTCTGGCATCGTCATCATACTACACAAGATCTAGGGGCCCTCCACCCTCTCCTTCTCCTAGTCCTCCGAAAGGCAAAGACAAAGGCAAAAGGAAAATGGATGATTTGAGCAATATCAGGAAAGAGAATACAGTTGAACGAATAGATGCAGAAGACAGTCAGGGTATTCCAGTTCAGAACAAGGCTATGACACAACTCGAGCAAAGGTTGTTGAAGCTCCAAGGGGAGCTTGAGCTTGTCAGAATTTTGGAAAATCTATCCTTCTCACTCAGTATTCCAGACGTCAATCATCCAAACACCTAAAACCCCATACCTCCTCAGAACACACCAAACAAACAAAATCCTCCCACAACTCATCACACAACTCCACCGAAAAATCCAACTATTCCACCACAATGCAACACTTGCCACACTCCGAGAAATACCCCGTTGATCGTCCCTGAGCCACAAAACTCCACAAATGACCACCTCTATACCCAGGCGCCAGGCCATCACAACAACCCCATCTACGTGGAGACTTTGCCACACTCCACTCAACCCATTTCATACACGCTTGAATCCAGTGAGAAGGATTTGCTTATCAAGAATTTCGCTAAAGAACTTAAGAAGCTGACTATCCGAGTGCAATGTGTTGAGGGAAGCAAAGGAGTTGAAGGGATGAATTATGAAGATCTCTGCATCCAGCCCGATGTCGAACTGCCCGAGGGTTACAAACCTCCTAAGTTCGAGATGTTCGACGGTACAGATGATCCAAGGGTCCATCTGAGGACCTACTGTGATAAATTGGCGGGAGTGGGAAAAGATAAGATGATTCGCATGAAGCTGTTTATGAGAAGCTTAACAGGGGATGCTCTGTCTTGGTACATCAACCAAGACCCTAAAAAGTGGTCAAACTGGGTAAACATGGCATCAGACTTCATGGATCGGTTTAGATTTAATACGGAGAATGCGCCAGATGTGTTCTACATTCAGAATCTTAAGAAGAAGCCCACAGAAACCTTTCGCAAGTATGCTACTCGCTGGAGATTTGAAGCAGCTAAGGTCAGGCCTGCTTTAGATAAAGAACAGATGAACAAATTCTTCGTCGTAGCACAAGATCAACAATATTATGAGCGGCCGATGGTGATTGAGAACCATAAATTCTCTGACATTATCAAGTTAGGTGAGAGAATTGAGGAATGGATAAAAAGCGGAATGGTTATAAATTTTGTAGCATTGCAGGCTACGAGCAAGGCCCTGCAATCTTGAGGTGTGTCCAACAAAAGAGATGGGGGAGCTGTAATGGTTGCACAAAGGACTAAATCCCCACTGAAATATCAAACCTACCAAACACCCCCACTCACATATCAACCAACACCAACATACCAAACACCCTCGCCCACATACTAGTCAGCACCTTAACCAACATATCATTCATCTCCTCCACCTACTTATCAGCCACAATCTCCTAGATATTCCCAACCAGCTCCTATTTACCATACCAACAACTCTCAACCATCTCACTACCAATCACCCCCTGCTTGCCAAAACTTCCTGAGACCTCGACCCAAGTTTGATCTCAGGCCTCCTAAATAATACACTGCCATCGCTGAGCCTATTGACCAGCTATATGAAAGACTGAAAGCTGCTAGTTATGTCACTCCTATCCTTGCTGTAACCCATATGAACCCCTCTCAATGGGTTAATCCAAATAAGACTTATGCATACCATTCCGACATGAAAGGACACACAATCGATGAATGCCGCTCATTGAAAGACAAGATACAATCTCTGATTGATAATAAGTTAATTCTAGCAAAGGAATCTACTCCCAATGTACGCAACAATACGCTCCCAGACCATAAGGGTGGAGGAGTCAACATGATTGAGATAGAAGAAGATTGGGACCTAGAAGGGTCGATCTGGTTGATCATAGAAGGTGATGAACCAAAGAAGCCGACAGTCACTCTTAATCCCATCATAGTCCAGATTCAGCCATCTAGAGATGTTGAGGTAACGACGTCAGTCCTATTTGAGTTTGAAACGACACCTCCTGCAGACGCACATGTGCCATTCGAGGTTGAAGTTATGCCACCTGCTAAGGCACCTGTTCCATTCAAAGTAAAGGTAGCTGCACCAATCACAGTGGCGGTGTCAACCATGCCACCGATTTTCACCAATGATATACCATGGGATTATGTAGCTGAAGCAAGAAGGAAAGGCAAAATCAAGATAGAAGAATCTACTGCTACACAGGGAATGACAAGGACCGGAAGGGTCTATACACCTGAACATTTGACAGAATCCAGTAAGAAGGCTCCCAACATGCCACCCATCAATGAGACAGGCCCAGACGATCTCTGGAGGAAGGTGCAGGCCAAAGAATACTCGGTCATTGATCAGTCGAACAAAACCTCAGCCCAGATATCCATTTTGTCATTACTACAGAATTCATAGACGCACCAGAATGCTTTGATGAAAGTGCTGAACGAAGCATATGTGCCAAATAACATCACCTGCGGGGAAATGGCCAACATGGTAGGTCAGGTATTGGAAAGTCATAAGATCACTTTCCACGAGGACGAGCTTCCACCTGAAGGGTTAAGTCATAACAAAACACTGCACATCACCGAGCAATGTGAGGACTACTTCATCGCCAGGATTCTGATTGATGGGCGATCCAGCCTCAACATCTGTCCATTGACAACTATCAAGAAATTGGGAAAGGGGTTGTACGAGATTAGAGAAGGGTCTATGAATGTAAAAGCTTTCGACGGTTCTTAGAGGTCTACCATCGGTGAGGTCAGTCTTTGTTTGCAAATGGGACCTACATGGTTCGAGGTTGATTTTCAGGTGATAGACATATCAGAATCCTACAACCTGTTATTAGGACGGCCGTGGATACATGCCGCTAGGGATGTGGCATCAACATTGCATCAGGTAGTAAAATTTGAATGGAACCACCAGGAAGTGATCATCCATGGGGATGGAAGAATTCCTATCTATAGTCACCAAACCATCCCGGTGGTTGAAGGTAGAAGAAGGCTGGGTGGAGAAACCTACCACCATATCGAATGAGTCAACGCAATAGACACAGACAAATGGTGGGACAGTAAGATCACAAGTATACTGAACTGGAGTGGATACGAGCCTGGCAAAGGACTTAGTAAGAATCTTCAGGGGATTTCCAAGCCAAATACAGCTCAAACGCCATGGCACCACTTTTGGTCTTGGATACAAGTATACATGGAAAGAGTACAACAACTGGTCTCCACCATAGAGCGGTCCCAATTATCCATTAGAACAACCTATACTGCATCTGGAGCATACCTTTCAGCAGGACGATATTATATGGGGGTCAGAGGAAGAAGAAGCACTGGCAGCCCTGAAAAACCTATTCTTGGAAGATGATGATATGGACTGTTGCGTCATTGTTGAGGAGGAGGAAGAGGAAGGCCCTTCCATTCAAGCCGTGAGCAAAGGATCATCTCTTAAGAATTGGACTATCAGAACCGCCAGGGCCCGACGAGTCCCGGGGTAGCAAGGCTAAACAAGCATTGTTTATTCTTCATTTGCTAAATGGTTTCATTTCCGCATATTTCATTTCTATAATAATATCTTCAATGTTCCATTTACTTAATTTATCAAAAGAACTTTTATGTTTTCATGAATCAATATTTATTATTATCATTTTTTTCTCATTACTTTATCTATACAACATTACTATTACTTGTCCTGATGAACCAATGACTGTGACATGCAACGAGACAACGCAACAAAAGGACAGTGATTCAGAAGAAGAGGGTGATAGCATAACTGACAAAATTATCAGAGAAGTTGAGAATCTTGAGAACAGACTTAAGTCCAACCTGGACGAGACTGAGGTCGTCAACTTGGGAAATTCAGAAATTGTCAAAGAAACTCGCATCAACATTCATTTGTCACCATCAGAGAAAGATTAATTTACACATTTCTTGAAAGAGTATGAAGATATATTTGCATGGTCGTACGATGACATGACTGGTCTGAGTACATCCATTGTTGCGCACAAATTGCCGACAAATCCAATGTGCCCACGGGTAAAGCAAAAGCTCAGAAAATTCAAGCCTGACATGAGTTTGAAAATGAAGGAGGAAGTTACCAAGCAGATCAACGCCAAGGTTCTCAGGGTAGTTGAGTATCCAACATGGTTAGCCAACATCGTGCCAGTACCTAAGAAGGATGGAAAGGTCAGGGTTTGTGTCGACTACCGGGATCTTAACCAGACCAGTCCGAATGATGATTTCCCTCTTCCGAACATACACATCCTGATTGACAATTGTGCCAAGCATGAACTTCAGTCTTTCATTGATTGTTTTGCTGGTTAACATCAGATCTGGATGGATGAGGGAGATGCTGAGAAAACGGCTTTCATTACGCCGTAGGGAGTATACTTCTATAAGATGATGTCGTTCGGCCTGAAGAATGCTGGGGCCACCTATATAAGAGCTATGACCACTATCTTCCACGATATGATACACAAAGAGATCGAAGTATATGTGGACGATGTCATCATCAAGTCCAAGAAAGCCACCGACCACATAGCAGATCTGAGGAAGTTCTTCAATAGGTTACGGAAATACAATCTGAAACTAAACCCCGCAAAGTGTGCATTCACGGTTCCTGCAGGGAAATTGCTCGGGTTCATCGTCAGCCGTCGAGGGATAGAATTGGATCCGTCAAAGGTCAAGGCCATCCAACAGTTACCACCGCCGAGGAACTAGAAAGATGTGATAAGTTTCCTACGTCGCCTTAACTACATCAGTCGGTTCATAGCTCAATCCACGGTCATATGTGAACCAATCTTCAAGATGCTGAAGAAAGATGTTGCGACCAAATGGACTGAGGATTGTCAAAAGTCCTTCGACAGAATTAAGGAGTACTTGTCAACACCACCAGTCCTGGTACCACCTGAGCTAGGTAGGCCTTTGCTACTCTACCTCGCAGTATTAGATGGATCCCTTGAAGTACATCTTTCAGAAGCCCATGCCCACTGGCAAGATGGCCAAGTGACATATCCTGTTGAGTGAGTTCAACATTGTCTGTGTGACTCAGAAAGCAGTCAAAGGACAGGTGTTGGCAGACCATCTTGCTAAAAACCCTGTGGATGGGGAATACGAACCCTTGAAAACATATTTTCTTGATGAAGAAGTGTCATTCATAGGAGAAGATATTGCAGGATCCTATGACAGTTGGAGAATGTTTTTCAATAGAGCAGCAAGTTTCAAAGGAGTTGGCATCGGAGCTGTCTTGGTATTAGAAACTGGTCAGCATCATCCGGTATCTGCTAAACTCAGATTCCCCTGCACCAACAAAATGGCAGATCATGAAACCTGCATCTTAGGGCTCAACATGGACATTGACATAAATGTTCAGGAACTACTAGTGATTGGTGATTCAGATCTGCTAATACACCAAGTTCAAGGGGAATGGGCTACTAAGAATTCCAAGATACTGCCATATCTGCACCATGTGCAGGAATTGAGAAAGAGGTTTACAAAGACAGAATTTCGGCACGTCCCCAAAATTCAGAATGAGTTCGCCGATGCATTGGATACTCTATCATCCATGATACACAATCTAGAAAAGAACTTCATCGACCATATTCCAGTGAAGATCCATAGCCAGCCGGCCTACTGTGCCCATGTTGAAGAGGAAACAGACGGAAATCCATGGTTCCACGATATCAAGGAGTATTTGTCAAAGGGAGAATACCAGAGCTGGCAAATCACATTCATAAACGCACGCTTCGGAGATTGTCCAACAACTTCTTTCATTGTGGAGGAATATTGTACCAGAGAACTCCTGATTTGGGATTACTGAGATGTGTCGACGCAAAGAAAGCATCCAAACAACTTGAGGAGATACACGGTGGGACATGTGGCCCACATATGAATGTCTTTGTCTTGGAGGGCCAGTTATTTCTAGATGACCATGGAAACAGACTGCATCCAGTACGTCCGGAAATGCTACCGATGTCAGGTACATGCATATATGATAAAGGTACCCCCAAATAAGCTCAATGCAACAAGTTCTCCTTGGTCGTTCGCCGCCTGGGGAATGGACGTCAATGGACCGATCGAGCCTACCGCCTCCAACAGACACAAGTTCCTCTTGGTAGAAATTGATTATTTCACTAAATGGGTCGAAGCAGCATCCTACAAAGCAGTGACTAAGAAGGTTATGGCAGACTTTGTCCGCGACCGTATCGTTTGTCGGTTCGGAGTTCCAGAGTCAATCATCACCGACAATGGCTCCAATCTCAACAGTGACCTGATGAAAGTTATGCACGAGACTTTGAAGATCAAGCACAAGAATACCACAACCTACAAACCTCAGATGAATGGAGCCGTAGAAGCCGCTAATAAGAACATCAAGAAGATATTGAGGAAAATGATAGAAAAGCATATACAATGGCACGAAAAGTTATCATTTGCCTTGTTGGGATATCACACCACAGTTCGCACATCAACCGGGGCAACCCCTTACTTGCTGGTTTATGGTACGGAAGCTGTCATTCCTGCCAAAGTGGAGATTCCCTCCTTGAGAATCATACAAGAAGCTGAGCTCAGCGATGCAGAGTGGGTAAAGAGCCGTTATGAGCAACTAGCCCTCATAGATGGGAAAAGAATGAATGCAGTATGTCATGGTCAAGTTTATCAGAATAGAATGTCCAGAGCCTTCAATAAAAGAGTCAAGCTGAGATAGTTCACACCAGGGCAGCTGGTGTTAAAGGTGTTTCCACATCAAGATGAAGCCAAAGGGAAATTCTCTCCCAACTGGCAAGGTCCGTATATGGTTCACCGAGTATTGACAAGAGGAGCGCTTATACTTGCAGAAATGGACGGAGAAGTCTTGCCAAAGGCAATCAATTCAGATGCAGTCAAACGATACTATATGTAATTCTTTATGCTTTTCTCCAATGATGTAAACTGAACTACGCCTGGCCTGATTCTCGTTTAAGAGGGGATACATAGGCAGCCTTATGGGTTCGGTCACAATTCAATAAAAATTTCATTTTCCCCGACCATTGGAAACTTGGGCAGAATTTTGAGGAGGATCCTCAAAATTCTGAAGAAAGTTCAGCCGATCGCAGCGTGCGCAACAACCAGAGTCTCCAACCCATTAAACTGGGGCAGAATTTTTAGGGGGACCCTCAAAACTTCGTGGCATGAGAGGTTGCAATGTCTTGAACCGTGTCACATTCGTAGGTTCATCTAAATTATCTAAAAATATATGTTTATACTATATCTTTACAAAATCATGCATACTTACTCTTGAAACATAGCTTTGTTTAGAAAATGCTTCCCCGATGATGTGAACAAGATCATCAGACCAAGCTGAGCAAGTCAAGCAAAGCCAGTGGGG
This sequence comes from Nicotiana undulata, assembly GCA_005239495.1. Lineage (NCBI taxonomy): Eukaryota > Viridiplantae > Streptophyta > Magnoliopsida > Solanales > Solanaceae > Nicotiana > Nicotiana undulata. The sequence continues at coordinate 73,013 of ML251200.1, read as the reverse complement.
ATACGAACCAACCTTTCCCATTTACAGAACTCACGATTTTTCTTTGTATGCAGGAACAAAGAATAAACACGCAGAGAAGTCACAAATTTCAACACAGTTCCAAATGCTAAAGTTCACTGTCCTGACAAAGAACGAACATGTTCAAAGATGTGAAAACCATCGCACTTGCCGACATTTGCTATCAGCACAAAGGATAATGTGCTCCGCAGTCACAAGGCTCATAACAATCGCAATACCACAATCCACTACCAGCTAAGAAATTCTATTGTCATTTAATCCACTTGCATAAGGCTAACTTTCTTCCTTCCTCTGCATAAGGCTAACTTTTTACCTTCCTCTGCATAAGGCTAAGCTCTGCTTTCATTTTGCATGAGGTTAAGCTTTAGCTCCATCTGCACAAGGCTAACTTTCTGCCTTCCACTTGCATAAGGCTAACTTTCTGCCTTCCTCCGCATTAGGCTAAGCTCTGCCTTCATTTGCATGAGACTAAGCTCCGTCTCCATTTTGCATAAGGCTAACTTTCTGCCTTCCTCTGCATAAGGCTAACTTTCTTCCTTCCTCTGCATAATACTAAGCTCTGTCTTCATTTTGCATGAGGTTAAGCTCTACCTCCATCTGCACAAGGCTAACTTTCTTCCTTCTACTTGCATAAGGCTAACTTTCGGCCTTCCACTTGCATAAGGCTAACTTTCTGCCTTCCTCTGCATAAGGCTAACTTTCTACCTTCCTCTGAATAAGGCTAACTTTCTGCCTTCCTCCGCATTACGCTAAGCTCTGCCTTCATTTTGCATGAGGTTAAGCTCTACCTCCATCTGCACAAGGCTAACTTTCTGCCTTCTGTTTGCATAAGGCTACTCTCTGCCTTCCTACCTGCATGAGGCTAAGCCCTTCCTCCAATTTACTTTTTCACCGAGACCAAGCGCTGTCTCTCCAGCATTATTTACTTCGCTTCTTATTCGGGCTAAGCTATGCCCTTCAACTCGCAAAACTAAGCTCTGTCTTGTCGGCATCATATTATTGCAATTCATGGGCTGAAATATCTCCAATCTGTCCAAAGGCATCATAGTTCGGAGGCCTCATCTTCATGGCCCAAGAGCATCATGCCATGGCCTGAGGATCTTTCTCAATTTTGCATATCATTATTCAAAGGCGTCATCATTCGGAGGCACCATCTTCATAGCCCGAGAACATCATTTCATGGCCTGCGAATCCTTCATCAAACAATTCATGGACTAGGACGTCATGGTCTAAGGACGTCATCCTTAACCATCCAAAGACAACATTCATAGTCCGACAGGAACTTGCATCATATTAAAATTTATGCACTGTATACGCTTGTATTGCTTTATTTGCAGGTAACCCAGCGAGCGATGAATATCATAGCAGGAGCGATCCCGCTCCAGTTCTCTCAACCATATCAAACCTAACCATTCCTATAAACCATTCACTCAACCAGCCCTAGATATTGCGTCTGTTCTTGTGATAACTCCATCGTTATACTTTGTCAATTGATCCGGAACTACGTACGACCTGATTCTTGTAAAACCAGGGATATGTAGGAAGCTCAGGAGCCAGGATGCAGCCTAAATCTCCCAAACCGTTTCGCTCGTTCAAAATTGGCCATCATATCCTTTCCCGACAAACTCATTCATTCTTTCCGGGTAAAGAGAGGCAGTTGTCATCGCGCCCCCTTTTTCCTCGCAGAGATCGGGGGTTATGACATTTTGGTTGAGACAACTCTTTCCTTTTGGAAAAGGGGTTTGCATTTTTGGAGAGTCGCCACCTAACGATTTTTGAGGTGCGTTAGGGCACCTAAGGGGTTCATTTAGAACTATGTTGTTAACCAGAGATAGGGTAAGGGCTTGAAATTATCCTAAGGAGAAGGTGTTAGGCACCCCTCAGGATCCACAAGTGTGGTTCCCGGCCAAACAACTTTATTGTGAATTTTGTACAATTTTAGCAAACAAACAAGTAGGGCTCAAATAAGAGGGGATTTAAGTCAAAGTACACAGATGTTTGAAAACAATTAATGAAAAAGGGGTTTGATTTTTAAAAGAGTTACAATCTAAGCATGTGAAATTAAAGAGTATCCTAGAATTATAATATGGATCACATCAATGCATTACCCGGTATGACACTCCTCAAAGAGGGGATACACATGGTATTAGCGCACCGGTCATCATATCCATATTCTAACCTTTCCCACCCTGTGCGTGTTGGTCACGAACTCTATTGCATGTTGTTACCCAGCCCTTTCCTAGTAGTCCTGGAGGAAATCAGGATTGCTATCCTAAAATGGAGGTTTCTAGTTATACCCTCAGGTTTTAAAGGTAAAAAATACTATGGCGACATATAATAAACAAGTAGGACGTGCAGGTAAGGGTGAGCATGCAAAACATATAGAGGCTAAAGTATTCCTCCACATGTATTGCACTTAAACAACATGTGTCATACACAAATTAAGGTCCAGATTCAGTTCCTAAGCATGGTGTCTAAATGATAATAGCAGAATCAATTGTTATTACATAGCTCAGAGAGGAAGTCCTAAACAGGCTTGCTTACTGATTTTTAACATGCTGATACTTGACATTGTCATATAGAAAGATTTGGTTTTATTTCTTATAGTTGATTACCTAAGGCTTGCCTAGGTTTGAAATAACATGCAACAGTTGTACAGATTTGTTAAGGGTTCCGGATTGTTGAGCCTAATAGCATGTATTTATAGATGTAGCAAGTATTTAGAGACTGATTGCCAGTTTATTAAAACAGGGGGCTGTTTCAGACATATATGTTTAAGCTAGGTGTGATTCGAATAAGTATGGCCCTAAGGCATGATCTCTAATGCATCATGATGCAAAACAACTTAAGCAAGATTTCTAGATGCACCTTACGTTATCCATAGTTTCGAGATAGGCAAGAATGACAGTTTTAATCGTTGTTTACCTAAAGCGGGATCTCTATGTATATAGCATGGTAAAACATGATTGCAGCTTTGTTAACATGATTATTCTAAGTCATGCTTTTAGATTACATTTCATAATATATGGACATGATCATATGGTAGCAGCTTTTTTGTTGTTATTATTGATCGTATGAACAAGATTTCTAAGTGAAGGCAATGAATGATGATATGCTGAAAGTAAAGCAGATGTATGAACCTTAGTGACATGGTATCTAAATCCATAGCATACTTGATATGTTATTGCTAAACATGGTTACTATTGCGCACATAGAAAAGTAAACCTAGAAACATGATTTCTACCCATATTTATACCATAGCATGCATATCCCCTCCCATTTTCACTATCCACCAAGGACTGTTCTTTACAAATTATTACAAGCCTCTGAATATGAATTACATACTTAAAATAGTAAAAGAAGAAGTTAACTGTATGGAGTCTTCCATAATAGGCCCAAGTTTCTAGATCCTCAATGCCATGTATTGTTATTTCACAACCTTCCATAATCCGGGTTTGTCAGAGTTCCCTAAGGATCTCAGAGGATCCCGGGCAGTGTGGAAGGTCCAACTCTTGTGTGTCAAAAGTTCAACGGGAGCTCAAGGGTCCTAAAGCAATGTTCACGCAAAAGGGGAATATCTAGGAGTATATATCTAGGAATATCTAGGAGTATAGGAGCATAGTTTGAGAAATTTAAGAGAACAGTATTGAAAACAATTTGAAAAGAGGAGGGACTTAGTAAAGACCAGCTTTTTAGGACAAAGGTTCAACTGATGAAACCAGTTTTGGGAAAACACCAAACTTAAAACAAAATAAAGCCAACATCACGTAAAGGACCCAGGTGGCCCAGCAATCATAAACAGGGGTGAGAGGTTTGAGGGAAAAATACAGAGCCTATGAAGTAGACGGAAGCATACATAGACATACAATCAGAAGTTCCCAAGGTTCAAAGGGGATCAGGGGTGTAAAAAACTATCAGAACATATCAACACCAAGCAGCTGAGACCATTATAGAACTAATGTAGTAGTCACATGCATGGAGATTCACATAAGGAACATATACTAAGTGCGCAGATACACATTGGTCTTTTACAAGTAAAGTGAGACTTAACATGTAGAGGAAACTCAGAAACTTAATTGCATGTTGAACAACAAAATAGTAAGTAAAAGTACAGTAGGAATACAAAGAATTGTAATAGTAATAGAGGCATGTTGGTTTGAGGGCTGAATTCTAAATTAGGACATACCAGTAGAGTGTAGAAAATAATAACACAAAGCAGAATGTAGGAGATTAACAATAGTTATCCTTGGATTGCAGCCGACTAACTTAGATCAGTAGTGAGTAGCACAGAAGAAGGAATAGAGAGAGAGAACAAGTTTAATTGTGAGAGAGTGCACAAATTAGTTTTTTTTCTCTGTCCTTTTTTGAAAAAATAAAAGGCCGGGGTATATATAGCTTTGAAAACAGTAGTAAATAAGGTCTAAATCAAAGTCAAGCAGTAATCAAAGGGGTTCATAATCAATCAGTATCAGAATAGTATGAGCACTTCCTTTATTAAGGGAGTTAACTCTTCAAACGGTAAGAAAAGGTTACAAGTAAGGAAACGAATCATGTATAGCAAAATAAGGAAAGATTTCATACATAGTAAGAACAGAGTGGGGAATTGGGGTCAGATTCATTAAAGCACTACTGTAATATTAAATTGATAGTAATTACGGCAAGAAATAACTGATAGTCGTAAAGATTATCACATGAAATAAATTAAAGGAAATCGATCAAAGGAAATTAAGGATTCAAAATAAGTGTAATACTGATTTAAGAATCAGCATAGGTTATACAGAGTAAACACATAATAGGAGAAAATATCAGAAACCCTAGTGACTGTAACAGGGCACACGGAATTAGGGTTTTACATAGAACAATGACATGAATAACTAAATAAGCATAATACAAGCAAGAAAGGTAAAGGTTTAGAGGTATCGATAAATAAAGCATAGAGACGAACCACAAATTAAGCATGGTAATAGCAGCCAGAAACCTTAACAAGCAAATATGGGGTAAAACATCACTAAATGACAGAATAATCAAGAGAACAGAGTGAACACAATAAAACAGATGAACACATCGTTGTAGTCAAACTCAGAGCCATAGGTTAAAGCTAAGTTTTTAGGGTTTTTAATAAAATAACCCACACATGGAAAGGGAAAGCTTAAACATAACGAAAGTCACACAATAATACTTAACATTGAAAGGAAATCGTTTTCGAAAAAGGGGTTTGAAACCCTAGTTTGAAGATAAAGAGTTATATTAGAGAAATGGGGGGAAATCCTTTGGAAAAAACAACAATAAACTCATAATATACATAGATCCATAATAGATCTAAAAGAAACAATCGGAACATCTTAAGTTTAGGGTTTTAGAGAACCCAGAGAAAAACGAGAAAACCTTAAAAGTTCACCGACTTTAGCCGGAGATGTCACAGATCGTACTCAGACGGTCGGAGGTGGCCGGAAATAGCATGAGAACCCATGGGGTGAGTGAACCGCCTTCTGGTTCCTCTGAGGGCCTCAAGGTGGTGATACCCGGTGTAGAAATGAAGCAAAGGCCAAGAAATGATGAGAGGCCATGATTTCCGGCAGGGGAAGTGGCCGGAGGAGATGAACGGGCTTCATCGGAGGGGAGGTGGAGGGTTCTAGAGAGAAACTAGAGAAAACCAGAGAGAATGTGAGAGAATTAGAGACGGGGAAATGGGGGGGGGGGGGG
>ML251200.1:45358-62090 GCA_005239495.1 Nicotiana undulata | reverse complement strand
AATATTCTTGAATATGCTATGAATTAAAATAAGGGCAAGCCTATGGTATGATTGTTTGTAGCACTTGAACGTTTTTATGAGTGTGAGTGACTTTGTAAATATGTCCTTGTTGTTGATATTGTAAATATTGTGAGTTCGGACTTTCTTTCGTTCTTGTGAGGGCATATGAATTAGGATTGGATGGTGAAATATATATATATATAAATGAGTCGAGCATGTTTAGTAGATTAGTGTTGTTGAGTCACTCCTTGAGGCTTTTTCTTATCACTTTATTGTTTTTGAAAAACCCGTGCACTTATTAAAATTGTTTGTAAATGAGGGTGTAATTNTTGATGTGCCGGAGAATTTCGGCACATTTAATACCATAGTGCTTAAATTATGGCTCGTTTCAAGAGCATTTACTCTTTTTAATTATAGAATTTTGGTATTTTGCAGTACACAAAGTGTAAACACTCAAGACCATGCAAATGAGAGTCAAAGAAGAGAAAAGAGGAGGAAAATGGCCGAATGCGATCACATATGCAACATGTGAATCGCATTTCGAACCTAGAGATCGCATACCGCAACAGAAAGTTGAGTCAAATTTAAGGAGTTAAATGCGGTCAAATATGCGACCGCATACCCCAAATGCGAACCACATTTCAATCGCATCTCCATCTGATGCTTGAAGCCACACTGCAAATGCGACGCATGAATGAGATCGCATATCACTAATGCGTACCACATCTCTCAAATGCGATGAACCTCTGGGACCTAGGGTTTTGATATGCGATGAAGAAAGTGAAGATGCGAATCGCATCTCTGTTATGCGACAGGAATGCGACCGCATATCAGCCCGACAAGGGTGCTTTTGTCTGTTTTCACCCAAGTTTCTTGCCCACTATAAAAGGATTTATCTTGGCAAATCTTGAGGAAACATATCTTTGGACATATATTTAGTTTTGTAAATATAATTTTGAGAGAGAAGAACACGTTTTGAAGCTAGGGCTTTGCACACACACTTGGGTTTTGAAGATTTCACCATTGTGGTTAAGGATTTCTTACCCATTTATGTTTATTTCTTCATTTCCTTGTTTTGTATTGAATATCTAAGTGTGTAGTATTTTTCCAACACTTGAATCTTGTTTATGGGAATATTCATATTGAAAGTGTGGATTAAATACCTTGTTGTGCTTATGTATTGAATGATTTTATTATATTTATGAAGTGGGTGTTTGTTATTTTAATTATTCTTGTTCTTTAATGTTTCCAAAGGGATTAGCTAACCCTAGGACTCGCCCATTAACTCCGAATTAATTTTGGAAAAGATTATTTGGGGTTGGGAAAGATTAATTAACAAGAACTTGAGGATTTAACCCTCATTTTATAGATTCTACCTAGGGATAGGATTGAACTACTTGTAGCCAAACCCGGAAGTGCTTAATCTCCTAATTGGGTTAGGGATAATTCAATTAGGAAGTCTTGTTAGTCTTTGGGAAAAGCTAATTAAGAAATGTTATCCGTGGTTAATTAATATTACCCCNAGCTATAAACAATTATCAAAAACCCAAAATCGTATTTGTTTGGCACTGCACGATAAGTGATAATTCTCTAGCATTCCTAAACGCCCTCATATTGTTCTCTGTGGGATTCGACCCCAACCTTGTTGGGTTACTATATTTGACAATGATCGCTTACCCTATTTTAAGGTTTAAATTGAGCGTATCAAGGCGGAGACAGCGTTTAGTCTCTAAAGTCATAAAGGTAGCCTTATATAGAGATGCGAATGCAGATGGAGACAATGTGTAGTCTCAAAAGGCAGAAAGGTATCCTTATGTTGATATGCGAATGCAGATGGAGACAACGTTTAGTCTCGGAAGGTAGAAAGGTAGCCTTGTGCAGGATGCGAATGCAGATGGAGACAATGTTTAGTCTCGGAAGGCAGAAAGGTAGCCTTATGCAGGATGCGAATGCAGATAGAGACAACATTTAGTCTCGGAAGGCAGAAAGGTAGCCTTATGCAGGATGATAATGTAGATGGAGACATCGTTTAGTCTTGGATGGCAGAAAGGTAGCCTTGTGCAGGATGTGAATACAGATGGAGACATCGTTTAGTCTCGGAAGGCAGAAAGGTAGCCTTATGCAGGAAACGAAATGACAATAGGAATTCTTAGCTGATATCAGATTAAAACATTGTGATTGTGGAGCATTATTTATATTCATAATAGACGCCGGCAAGTGTGATGGTTTCGAGAATTGTGATTTTGAACATGTTCGTTCCTTGTCTGAACATCGAACTTTGGCATTTGCAATTGTGATAAAGATTGTGACTTCTCTGCGTGTTTGTTCTTTGTGCCTGCATCCAAAGAAAAATCGTTAGTTTTGTAAATGGGGGGTTAGCTCATATCCCCGTTGGCTTTGCTTGACTTGTTCGGCTTGCTCCGATGTTGCTGTTTGTGTCATTTGGGTAGCGTTTCTAAACAAGTTGTTTCAAGAACAAACATTCATGATTTTGTAAAATCATAATGTCTAATTTTAAAATAATTTGGGGATGAACCGAAGACCGTGACACGGTTCGAGACATTACAACCTCTCCTGCTACGGAATTTTGAGGGTCCTCCTAAAAATTCTGCCCCAGTTTGGATGGGTGAATGCTTCTGGCTGTTGCTCGTGCAGTGATCGGCTGAAATTTCTTCGGAATTTTGAGGGTCCTCCTCAAAATTCTGCCCCAGTTTCCAATTGCGGGGAAAAATGAAATTTTATTTAATTGTGACTGAACCCATAGGGCTGCCTACGTATCCCCTCTTAACGGTAACCAGGTCAGGCGTAGTTCAATTTACATCATATGAAAGCATATAAGGTTACACATATTATCCTTTGACTGCATCTGAATTGATCGGCTTTGGCCAGACTTCTCCATCCATTTTTGCAAGTATAAGTTCTTCTCTTGTCAGCACTTTGTGGACCATGTATGGACCTTGCCAGTTGGTAGAGAACTTCCCTTTGGCTTCATCTTGATGTGGAAAGATTTTCTTTAACACCAGTTGCCATGGTGTGAACTGTCTCGACTTGACTTTCTTGTTGAAGGCTATGGTCATTCTGTTCTGATAGATTTGACCATGACAGACTGCATTCATTCTCTTCCCGTCTATGAGGTCTAGTTGCTCATAACGGCTTTTCACCCATGCTGCGTCTTTGAGCTCAACTTCTTGTATGATTCTTAAGGAAAGGATTTCAACTTCAGCGGGAATGACGACTTTTGTACCATAAACCAGCATATAAGGAGTCACCCCTGTTGATGTGCGGACTATGGTGCGATATCCCAATAAGGCGAATGATAACTTCTCATGCCACTGATTGTGCTTTTCTATCATCTTCCTTAGTATCATCTTGATGTTTTTGTTGGCGGCCTCTAAAGCTCCATTAATTTGAGGTCAGTAGGCTGTGGAATTCTTGTGTTTATCTTGAAGGTCCCGCACATGACTTTCATCAAGTCACTGTTGCGATTGGAACCATTGTCGGTGATGATCGACTCAGGAATTCCAAATTGAGAAACAATACGGTCGCGGACAAAGTCTGCCACGACTTTCTTAGTTACTTCTTTGTAGGAGGCTGCTTCGACCCATTTAGTGAAGTAATGAATTGCTACCAGAATGAACCTGTGTCCGTTGGAGGCGGCAGAATCGATTGGTCCAATAACATCCATGCCCCAGGCGGCGAACGACCATGGTGAGCTTGTTGCAATGAGCTCATTTGGAGGTACATTTGTCATATTTGCGTGTATCGTACGACAGTGGCATTTCCGGACATACTGGTTGCAGTCCGTTTCCATAGTCATCCAAAAATAACCATCTTGGAGTATCATCTTTTCCAAAACAAAATCATTCATATATGGACCGCAGGTCCCAGCATGAATTTCCTCTAGCAGTTTCGATGCTTCCTTTGCGTCGACACATCTTAATAATCCCAAATCGGGAGTCCTCCTATACAAGATTCCTCCGCTATGAAAGAAGTTGTTGGATAGTCTTCGAAGTGTGCATTTCTGAGTGGGATTTGCAAATTCAGGGTAATCTCTTTTTGCCAAATACTCATTGATGTCATGAAACCAAGGATTTTCGTCTGCTTCCTCTTCGACATGGGCACAATAAGCTGGCTGATTATGGATCGTTACGGGAATAGGATCAATGAAATTCTTTTCCAGATGCTGGATCATTGAGGACAAAGTAGCCAATACATCGGCGAACTCATTCTGGATTCTAGGGACATGCCGAAATTTTATCTTCGTGAACCTCTTTCTCAATTCATGTACGTGGTGCAGATACAACAGTATTTTGGAATTCTTGGTTTCCCACTGTCCTTGTACCTGATGTACCAGCAAATCTGAGTCACAAATTACTAACAGTTCCTGGACGTTCATGTCAATGGCCATGTTGATCCCTAAGATACAGGCTTCATACTCTGCCATATTGTTGGTGCAGGGGAATCTGAGTTCGGCACACACCGGATAATGCTGGCGGGTTTCTGATATTAGGACTGCTCCAATGCAAATTCCTTTGCAGTTTGCCGCTCTATTGAAGAACATCCTCCAACCGTCATAGGATTCTACAATGGCTTCTCCTATGGATGATACTTCTTCATCAGGAAAGTACGTTTTCAGAGGTTTGTATACTCCATCTACGGGGTTCTCAGCAAGGTGGTCTACTAGTGCTTGTCCCTTGACTGCTTTTTGAGTCACACAAATAATGTCGAACTCACTCAGCAGGATTTGCCATTTGGCCAGCTTGCCGGTGGACATGGGCTTCTAGAAGATGTATTTCAAGGGATGCATACTCGATATAAGATATGTTGTGTAGGCACATAAATAATACCTCAGCTTCTGAGCTACCCAAGTTAAAACACAGCAGGTGCGTTCCAATAGAGAATACCGGGCCTCAAACGGAGTGAACTTCTTGTTGAGATAATAAATAGCTTGCTCCTTCCTTTCTGTTTCATCATGCTTCCCCAGAATGCAGCCGAAGGCTCCATCTAATACTGAAAGGTATAGTAATAGAGGTCTACTTGGCTACGGTGGTACTAGGACTGGTGGTGTTGACAAATACTCCTTAATTCTGTCAAAAGCCTTTTAACAATCATCGGTCCACTTAGTTGCGACGTCCTTCTTCAGCATCTTGAAGATCGGCTCACAGATAGCTGTAGACTATGCTTTGAATCGGCTAATGTAGTTAAGCCTCGCCAAGAAACTCATCACATCCTTCTTGTTCCTTGGCAGTGGTAGTTCTTGAATGGCTTTGACCTTTGACGGATCCAGTTCTATTCCCCGACGGCTCACAATAAACCCAAGCAGCTTCCCAGCAGGAACCCCGAACGCACACTTTGCAGGGTTCAACTTCAAATTGTATTTCTGCAACCTATTGAAGAACTTCCTCAAGTCTTCTATGTGATCGGTGGATTTCTTGGATTTGATAATGACATCATCCACGTATACCTCGACCTCTTTGTGAATTATATCGTGGAAGATAGTGGTCATAGCCCTTATGTAGGTAGTCCATGCATTCTTCAGACCGAATGACATCATCTTGTAACAATACACACCCCACGACGTAATGAAAGCCGTTTTCTCAGCATCTTTGTCATCCATCTAGATTTGATGATAACCAGCGAAGCAATCCACGAACGATTTTAGTTCATGCTTGACGTAATTATCAATCAAGATGTGTATATTTTGCAAGGGGAAGTCGTCTTTCGGACTGACCCGGTTGAGATCCTGGTAGTCGACACAGACTCTGACCTTCCCATCCTTCTTTGGTACTGGCACAATGTTGGCTAACTATGTCGGGTACTCAGCTAACTTGAGAACTTTAGCGTTGATCTGCTTGGTAACTTCTTCCTTGATTTTCAAACTCATGTCGGGTTTGAACTTTCTGAGCTTTTTCTTTACTGGCAGACACATTGGATCGGTTGGAAGTTTGTGAGACACAATAGACGTACTTAAACCAGTCATGTCATCATACGACTAGGCGAATATATCCTCGTACTCTTTTAGAAACTTTTTGTATTCTTTCTTTTCTGATGGTGACAAATGAATGCTGATGCGTGTCTCCTTAACGTTTCCCGAATCTCCCAGGTTGATAATTTTAGTCTCGTCCAGGTTGGACTTAGGTCTGTTCTCAAAGCTCTCAACTTCCTTGATAATCTCGACAGGTATGTCATCCTCCTCTGAATCAATGTCCGTTTGCTGCGTTGTCTCGTTGCATGTCACAGTCAATGGTTCATCAAGACAAGTAATAGTAATGTTGTATAGGTAAAGTAATGATAGAAAATGATAACAATAAATATTGATTCATTAAAATGCTTTGGATACATTGAATAATTATTTTTAACATTTGAAGATCTTATTGCGGGAATTAAAATGCGAAAAGGAAATCATTTTGTAAGGAAAAACAATGGATAGTGCTTGTTTTAGCCTTGCTACCCCGAGGCTTGTCGGGCTTTGGTTGTCCTGACAGTCCAATTCTTGAGATACGTCCCTCTGCTCATAGCTTTTATGGAAGGGCCTTCCTCCCCCTCCTCCTCGAGAATAACACAGTAGTCCATATCACTGTCCTCCAGAAACAAGTTCCTCATTGCTGCAAGTGCTTCTGCTTTGTCTGATCCATAAAAATGTTGGCCTGTTGGAAGGTCTACTTCAGATTTGGTATTTGATGCTCTAAAGGGTAATAAGGACCGCACCAAGGTGGCGACTAGTCGTTATATTCTTGCCAAGTATAGTTTTACCCCAGACCAAAAGTGGTGCAATGGATTTTGATCTTGATAGGTTTGGAGATTACTTGGAGGTTCTTGCCGAGCCCTTTTCCAGGATCTTACCCACTCCATCTTAGTATACTCTAGATTTTGCTATCCCACCATTTGTCCTTGTTGATAGCGTTGACCCGATCAATGTGGTGGTAAGTTTCTCCACCCATCTTTCTTCTTCCTTCGATCACCGGAATAGTCTGGCGATTGTAAATTGGGTTGCTACCATCGTCATGAATAATCACCTCTTGGTGGTTCCACTGGAACTTCACTGCCTGATGTAATGTTGACTCTACGACCCCAGCAACATGGATCCAGGGTCGCCCTAATAATAGTTTGTAGGACGCTGGCCCATCTATCACTTGGAAGTCAACCTCGAACCAAGTTGGTTCCATTTGCAGGCACATGCTTATCTCACCAATAGTGGATCTTTGAGATCCATCGAAAGATTTCACATTGATTGCCCCATCCTTTATCTCATGCAGCCCTTTACCCAATTTCTTGACTGTTATCAACGGACATATGTTAGGTCTGGATCCTCCATCGATCAGGATTCTGGTGATGAAATAATCTTTGCATTGCACAGTGATGTGCAGTGCTTTGTTATGGCCTACCCCTTCAAGAGGCAGCTCGTCCTCATGGAAAGTGATCTTGTGGCTTTACAACGCTTGGCCCACCATATTGGCCATTTCTCCACTAGTGATGTTGTTCGGCACATACGCTTCGTTCAACACCTTCAACAAAGCGCTTCTGTGTGTCTCGAAATTCTGCAGCAAAGAGAGGATGGATATTTGTACTGGCGTCTTGTTCAGCTAGTCGATGACCAAATACTCCTTGGCTTGTACCCTCCTCCAAACGTCATATGGACCCATCTCAATAAGGGGAGGCCGATTGGAAGCCTGCCTGCTGGATTCAGCCAGATGTTTAGGGGTATAAACTCTACCAGTGCTTGTCATACCCTGTGGTGCGACAACTTCTTCAGTCTTGACCTTGCCTTTCCTTCTTGCTTCGGCTGTATAGTCCCACGGTATAGAATTTGTATAGAAGGGTGGCGTGGTTGACATCGCCACTGGGATTGGTGCGACTATCCTTACTTCGAATGGAATATGCGCCTGGGGTGGCAAGGTTGCAATCTCAAATGGTGTGGGTGCATTTGTCGGAGACACAAACTCAACTTCGATCATTACTGGTGTCTTTGCGGGGGGTGCTGCTTCAAACTCAAGAGGTATGGACATATAACCTCAGCATCCTCAGATGGTCGAATCTGGACTATGATCGGGTTGAGAGTGACTGCTGGTTTTTTTGGGTCATCTCCTTTTGCGATCAACCCGATTGATCCCTTAGGATCCCAATCATCTTGTATTTCGATCATGTGGATACCTCCACCCTTATGGTCTAGCAGAGGATTGTTGCGGACGTTCGGAGCGGGATATTTTGATACAATGATCTTGTTATCAATCAGGGACTGTATCTTGTCTTTCAAAGAGCGGCATTCATCGATGATGTGCCCCTTCATGCCGGAATGGTATGCACAGGATTTGTTCGGGTTAACCCACTGAGAAGGGTTCTCAGGGGTCACAACAAGGATGGGGGTGACATAACCAGCAGCTTTGAGTTTCTCATATAGCTGGTCGATGGGTTTAGCGATGGAGGTATATTGTTTTGGCGGTCTGCGATCAAAATTAGGACGAGGTATAGGGAAGTTTTGGCGTGCAGGGGGTGATTGGTAATGGGATGGCTGGGAATTATAAGTGTGGTGTACAGGAGTGGGTTGAGAGTATCTAGGCGAAGTAGGTTGATATGTCGGTGGTGGAGGTGATTGATAAGTTGGTGGTGGGGGTGATTGATAAGGTGGTGGTGGATCTTGGTGTGAGGGTGGTTGGTAATTTGGGGTTGGTTGATATGTGAGTGGTGGTGTTGGGTAGATTTTCTATTTGAGTGGGGACTTGGTTCTTTGTGCAACCATCACGGCTCCCACGTCTCTTTTCTTGGACACACCACCGGACTGTAAAGCCTTATTTGTAGCTTGTAAGGCTTCAAAGTTTGTGACCATACCACTCTTAATACCTTCTTCAATCCGTTCACCTAATTCGATAATGTCAGATAACTTGTGGTTCTCAATCATCATCAATCGTTCGTAGTATTGCGGGTCCTAGGCCTGGACAAATAACTTGTTCATCTGCTGCTCTTCTAAGGCGGGTCTGACCTGAGCAGCTTCGGACCTCCAACGAGTAGCATACTCGCGAAATGTCTCTGTGGGCTTCTTCTTCAAATTCTGAATATAGAACACGTCTGGTGCGTTCTCTGTATTAAATCTGAATCTGTCCATCAAGTCAGATGTCATGCTCACCTAGTTTGATCACTTCTTGGGATCTTGGCTGATGTACCAGGACAACGCGTCTCCTTTCAAACTCCTCATGAACAACTTCATTAGGATGCTTTCATCATTTCTTACTCCAACCAGCTTTTCACAATAAGTCCTAAGATGGACTCTTGGATCACCTGTATTGTCAAACATTTCGAACTTCGGAGGTTTGTACCCCTCAGGAAGTTCGACATCAAGTTTTATGCAGAGGTCCTCATAATTCAGCCATTCGACTCCCTTGATTCCCTCAATGCCTTGAACCCCGATGGTCAGCTTCCTAAGTTCCTCGGCCAAGTCTTGATAAAAGGTCCTTTTCACCAGACTCAGGTGTGTATTGGAATGGTGGAGTGGAGTGTGGTATGGTCTCCACGTAGATAGGATTGTTGGGGTGGCCTGATCCATGGGTGTGAAAATGGTTGTTTGTGGAGTCTTGAAGTTCTGGGATAAGTAGTGGAGTGTTATTTGGGGTATGGCAGGTGTTGCATTGGTTCTTTGGTGGAATTGTGTGATGGCAAGGTGCGGGATGATTCTTCTACTTTCGGACATTCTGAGGAGGTGTAGGGTTTTGCGTGTTGGGAAAGTTGACGTCTGGAACGTTTAGGGAGAATGACAGGTTTGCCAAATTTGGAACCTGATCAAGTTCTTCTTGGAATTTCAATAACTTCTGTTCTAGTGATGACATATTCTCATTAGGAACCCGACTACCCTGGCCATCAGTGGCCTCAACCCGTTCAGCTGTGATCTCCTTCCTGATGTTGTTTAAATCTTCCATCTTATTCTTGCCTTTGTTCTTGCCTTTGGGAGGACTAGGAGGAGGAGTGGGTGGAGGGCCCCTGGATCTTGTGAGATAAGATGATGATGCCAGAGTGCACGAACTAACCTTTGGGTAGGGGAATAAATAAAGAAAGAAAAAAAATGAAAACAAAAGGTAGCCAAGTCAGCGTGGATTATGAAAAAGTATTGCAGCATTTAAACACATAGTGCGGGAATGTAAAGCGCGTCCTAATTTGGGAACCTCTTTTGTGCCCGAGGTATGCCTAGAGACAAATTGATTTGGACAACTTAAAATGCTAAATGCCTCATTTTATTGATAAGAAAATAGAAAAATCCCAAAACGACACTAAATAGACAGGAAGCAAAGGTCACTAATGGCCATTGGCCTTATTACATTGATATAGAAAGGAAAGACATTCCTATCTACTTGGTCCCAGAAGGACCTTCCCCAGACTCGACATCCTTGCTTCCCTCGAACAGTTTTCCCAGCTCGCGAAGTCCTAGAAACACGTATGCTCTGGCTAGATGCCCGTCTTCGGTCCCCTCAGCCTTTTGACAGTCTTCGACCCTTTTGGTGAATTTTTCCTCCAGCTCGACTATACCTCGTTCCAAGTATCCTAACCTCTTGTTGGTGGTGATAGCCATGTCTTTCCACTCCTCGATCAGCTTCTTATTAGACTCATGTATTTCGCGGTGCTCATCCTCACATTCACGGATCCTTTTGCGTAGCTAGTTCAATTTGACTTGCGCCTCAGCCTTTTCATCTATAACCCTATGGCCTTGAACGTACCCTGTCTTGCCTAGACCATCCCAATTATCTTCCAACCAGCCAGAATAGAAAGGGGTACAACCGGCATGATATATGTCTGGCTCGATGGTGTCGTTCTCCAGTAATATTGCAGTGCCACATATGCTGGGCTTGACATTTGTGAGGACTATCGTCATTTTGGAAGTCAGCTCAAAGATGGCTCATCCTGTCGACCCTGGGTATGACTTGTTTCCTACCCGCTTGCCTCATAACTAGAAGAGGGACGTTAGGGTACGTTCCTCTTAGACCAATCAATATCAGGAACGGTGCATCTCTGGAATGGGCGATGAAATCCTCTGTCGGAAACCACTCGAACATCCATTGAACCTGCTCTTCAGTCAGATTATTAAATAGCTCAACCGATCCTTTGGTATTCTCAGGCTGAGCAAACATGTCGGGGATGTAATTCATTCGCTTTGGATGGTGGAAGGAGATGTGGTCCTTCCGTGCCCTTCGCTGAAACGCTTC
Source organism: Nicotiana undulata (assembly GCA_005239495.1). Lineage (NCBI taxonomy): Eukaryota > Viridiplantae > Streptophyta > Magnoliopsida > Solanales > Solanaceae > Nicotiana > Nicotiana undulata. Next base: position 50,904 of record ML251200.1, on the reverse strand, counting down.
TCGGTATTCACCCTTTTGGAGATGTTCCATGAGCCAGAGCTGAAGTAATAAGTTGCAACCTTCAAAGTGTTTTGCTCCTTGTTGACACTTTTCCAAGGCTCAATATATATCTGCAATGATCATGGGCACAATGCTGAAGTTTTGCCCATCAATCCCTTCCATTTGTGTCTTGGTTACTATGGCCAGTCTTGTATGGATTCTCTACTTCTTCATTGGAAACACGATCAAACCCAAGAAGCAAAACATGAAGACGAAGTCTCTACGATGGATGTGTCCCAAGGACGTGATGGCAAACTCGTCATGGTAGGTACGATATGATTTGTTGTGACCGTACCTTTCGTACAAATAATTAAAAGGGATGTACGACTCCTTCAAGCGTACCAGTTCTACATTCTTCTTCAGACCCATCATTTTAAGGAAACCTTTGCCTGTGCGGTTCTCAGGCATTAGCAATCCCGGGGTTTCCCACACTAGGCCAGCCAATCCTCCTATTTCCTCCAGCAAATGTGTCATTTCGATGTCCCCAAAGCGGAACATGGCCCTTTCACAGTCCCAGAACAGGGTAACTGCCTCTGTTATCATGTTGTTAGGCTGGATTTCCAGGAGAGATGGTAGATTTCCCAAGTATTTTCTGACGAGAGCTGGTAGAGTGCGAGTCTTCCCACCAACTCAGCAGTCTTGGGTGGATATTGGAGACCATGACGAATCTGGGGACTTCGTGCCTCATATTTCTGCAAGGCAAACAAGTTTAGCCCTTACCCCCACCACACTTGACTATTTAATATCAACAATTAGCATGAAGCATTTAGTTCTTCAAATAAATGCACACAACGTGATAATGTCCGTTTGGGTTTAGGGAAACCCAGTGGACTTCTGACAAGGCTTTCTTAAAAGCTATCGTGCAGACAAAACTTTAGCTCGGCTATGTTTGACCATGATGCATGTAACAATATAACAGAGTAAGGTTTCTATGGGGGTTTTAGACTGGTACTCTTGAGCGGACAACTCAAGAGGGAAAGGTACGGAACCGTCGACTGTACCGCTGATCGACTAGTTTTACCGCAAATAAGCCTTTCCAAATTTAGGGGGTAGTAATATAGGAAGAGCGCAACCACTCATCAAGCGTTGCTATAGTATTTTTTTGGCACGAGTGGAGTATGAATGTTGAGCATGATTATGCAAAAATAAGCATTAAAAGTAGGTTGTCATGTATTTGCACGTTAAGAAAGCGGTAAATACAAAAATTATGATTTAAAGCGGTTACAAAGGAAAACAAAGAGACATGTCACTTTCATTTTGGGGAAGAGTAAATACTTTAAAGAAATAAACAATTAATTCCACATAAAAGGGGGTAAAAGGAAAAGGTGCAAATATCAAACAAAGCATACTCAGGCAAATTCACAAAGCGGTTTGTAACGGTAAAAGTATATAGTCCCCAGCAGAGTCGCCATGCTGTCGCGCCCCCTTTTTCCTCGCGGAGATCGGGGTATATGACATTTTGGTTTAGACAACTCTTTCCTTTTGGGAAAGGGTTTGCATTTTTGGAGAGTCGCCACCTAACGATTTTTCAGGTGCATTAGGGTACCTAAGGGGTTCATCTAGAACTATGTTGTTAAGCAGAGATAGGGTAAGGGATTGAAATTATCCTAAGGGGAAGGTGTTAGGCACCCTTCTGGATCCACAAGTGTGGTTCCCGGCCAAACAACTATATTGTAAATTTGGTACAATTTTAGCAAACAAACAAGTAGGGCTCAAATAAGAGGGGATTTAAATCTAAGTACACAGATGTTTGAAAACAATTAATGAAAAAAGGGTTTGATTTTGAAAAGGGTTACAATCTAAGCATGTGAAAGTAAAGGGTATCCTAGGTTTATAATATGGATCACATCAATGTATTACCCGGTATGACCAAAGAGGGGCTACACGTGGTATTAGCGCACCGGTCATCATATCCATATTCTACCCTTTCCCACCTCGTGAAGGTAATTAAAGCACGTATTGGTCACGAACTCTATTGCATGTTGTTACCTGACCCTTTCCTATTAGGCCCGGAGGAAATTAGGACTGCTATCCTAAAAAGGAGGTTTCTAGGTATACCCTCAGGTTTTAAAGGTAAATGCTAAGGAGACATATAATAAACAAGTAGGACTTGTAGGTAAGGGATAGCATGTAAAGAAGATAGAGGCTCAAGTATTCCTCCACATGTATTGCACATAAACGGCATGTCTTATACACAAATTAAGGTCCAGATTCAGTTGCTAAGCATGGTGTCTAAATGATAATAGTAGAATCAGTTTTTATTACATAACTCATAGAGGAAGTCCTAAACAGGGTTGCCTCTTGATTTTTAACATGCTGATAGTTGACATAGTCACACAGAAATATCTGGTTTTATTTCTTGTAGTTGATTACCTAAGGCTTGCCGAGGTGTGAAATAACATGTAATAGTTGTACATTTTTCATAAGGGTTCCGGATTGTTAAGCCTAATAGCATGCATTTCTATATGTCGCAAGTATTTAGAGACTGATTGCCAGTTTATTAAAACAGGGGGCTGTTTCAGACATATATGTTTAAGCTAGGTGTGATTCGAATAAGTATGGCCCTAAGGCATGATCTCTAATGCATCATGATGCAAAACAACTTAAGCAAGATTTCTAGATGCACCTTACGTTATCCATAGTTTCGAGATAGGCAAGAATGACCGTTTTAATCGTTGTTTACCTAAAGCGGGATCTCTATGTATATAGCATGGTAAAACATGATTGCAGCTTTGTTAACATGATTATTCTAAGTCATGCTTTTAGATTACATTTCATAATATATGGACATGATCATATGGTAGCAGCTTTTTTGTTGTTATTATTGATCGTATGAACAAGATTTCTAAGTGAAGGCAATGAATGATGATATGTTGAAAGTAAAGCAGATGTATGAACCTTAGTGACATGGTATCTAAATCCATGGCATACTTGATATGTTATTGCTAAACATGGTTACTATTGCGCACATAGAAAAGTAAACCTAGAAACATGATTTCTACCCATATTTATACTATAGCATGCATATCCCCTCCCATTTTCACTATCCACCAAGGACTGTTCTTTACAAATTATTACAAGCCTCTGAATATGAATTACATACTTAAAATAGGAAAAGAAGAAGTTAACTATAGATGGCCTTTCATAATAGGCCCAAGTTTCCAGATCCTCAATGCCATGTACTGTTATTTCACGACCTTTCATAATCGGGGTGTGTGAGAGTTCCATAATGATCTTAGAGGATCCCGGGCAGTGCTCACACCCAGATTTCATAGCCAAGATTGAGTAAGTGCAGTGTGGAAGGGCCAAATCTTGTGTGTCAAAGTTCAGCGGGAGCTCAAGGGTCCCAAAGCAATGCTCACACAAAAGGGGAAGATCTTAATATCTAGGAGTATAGTTAATGTTCTCATAGTTTGAGAAATTTAAGAGAACAATATTGAAAACAATTTGAAAAGAGGAGGGACTTAGTAAAGACCAGTGTTTTAGAACAAAGGTTCAACTGATGAAACAAATTTTTGGAAAACACCAAACATAAAACAAAATAAAGCCAGCATCACATAAAGGACCCAGGTGGCCCAGCAATCACAAACAGGGGTGAGAGGTTTGAGGGACAAATACAGAGCCTGTGAAGCAGACGGACTCATACATAGATATACAATAAGAAGTTCCCAAGGTTTAAGGGGGATCAGGGTTGTAACAAAGTATCAGAACATATCAACACCAAACAGCTGAGACCATGATAGAACTAATGTAGTAGTGACATGCATGGAGATTCACATAAGGAACGGATACTAAGTGTGCAGATACACATTGTTCTTTTACAAGTAAAGTGAGACTTAACATGTAGAGGAAACTCAGAAACTTAATTGCATGTTGAACAACAAAATAGTAAGTAAAAGCATAGCAGGAATACAAAGAATTGTAATAGTAATAGAGGCATGTTGTATTGAGGACTGAATTCTAAATTAGGACATACCAGTAGAGTGTAGAAAACAATAACACAAAGCAGAATGTAGGAGATGAACAATAGTTAGCCTTGGCTTGCAGTCGGCTCACTTAGATCAGTAGTGAGTAGCACATAATAAGGAATAGAAAGAGAGCAAGTTTAATTGTGAGAGAGAGTTCACATATTAGTATTTTTTTACTCTGTCTGTTTTTGAAAAAATAAGAGGCCGGGTATATATAGCTTTGAAACCAGTAGTAAATAAGGTGTAAATCAAAGTCAAGCAGTAATCAAAGGGGTTCATAATCAATCGGTATCAGAATAGTATGAGCACTTCCTTAATTAAGGGAGTTAACTCTTCAAACGGTAAGAAAAGGTTACATGTAAGGAAAGGAATCATGTATAGCAAAATAAGGAAAGATTTCGTATATAGTACGCACAGAGTGGGGAATTGGGGGAATGTTCATTAAAGCACTACTGTAAGAGTAAATTGATAGTAATTAAGGCAAGAAATAACTGATAGTCGTAAAGATTATCACAGGAAATCAATTAAAGGAAATCGATCATAGGAAATTAGGGATTCAAAATAGGAGTAGTATTGATTTAAGAATCAGCATAAGTTATATAGAGTAAACACACAATAGGAGAAAAATCAGAAACCCTAGTGACTGTAACAGGGTAAAATCACACGGAATTAGGGGTTTACATAGAACAATGACATGAATCACTAAATAAGCATAATACAAGCAGGAAAGGTAAAGGTTTAGTGGGGTCGATAAACAAAGCATAGAGATGAAGCATAGATTAAGCACTGTAATAGCCGCCATAAACCTTAACAAGCAAATATGGGGTAAAACATCACGAAATCACAGAATAATAAAGAGAACAGAGTGAACATAATAGAACAGATGAACACATCGTTGTAGTCAAACTCATAACCATAGGTTAAAGCTGAGATTTTAGGATTTTTAATGAAATAACCCAAACATGGAAAGGTAAAGCTTAAACATACCGAAATTCACACAATAATACTTAACAGTTGAAAGGAAATCGTGTTTGAAAAAGGAGTTTGAAACCCTAGTTTGAAGATGAAGAGTTATTTTAGAGAAATCGGGGGAAATCTTTGGGGAAAGCAACAATAAACTCATAATATACATAGATCCATAACAGTTCTAAAAGAAAAAATCGGAAAATCTTAAGTTTAGGGTTTCAGAGAACTCAGAGAAAAACGAGAAAAACATAAATTTCACCGACTTTAGCCGGAGAGGTCACAAATCTTACTCAGACGACCCGAAGTGGCCGGAAATGGAAGGAGAACCCATGGGGTGAGTGAACTGTCTTCTGGTTCCTCTAAGGGCCTCAAGGTGGTGATACCCGGTGTATAAATGAAGCAAAGGCCAAGAAATGATGAAAGGCCATGATTTCCGGTAGGGGAAGTGGCCGGAGGAGATGAACGTGCTTCATTGGAGGGGGAGGGGGAGGGTTCTAGAGAGAACCTAGATAGAACCAGAGAGAATGTGAGAGAATGAGACACGGGGAAATGAGAAGGGGGGGGGGGGGGGGG
>ML251200.1:0-45221 GCA_005239495.1 Nicotiana undulata | reverse complement strand
GTGAGAGAATGAGAGACGGGGAAAATGGGGGGGGGGGGGGGTAGTCGTTTAGGATTAATTTAGGAAAGGGAAAATCTAAGACGTTGATCAAAATGATTAACAACCAGGATTAAAGGGGGGCCTGGGCCGGGTTAGGCAGAGGTGGGGCTTGGGTCGGACTGGGTTATTCTAATTGGGTTGGGGTTGGGTAAATTTAGGCCAAAATTTAAATAGGAATTGGCTATTCGTTAAATACCCAATTAAAAATTGATAAATAATTAATAAAAATAACCAATAATTATATAAAATGAAATTAAGGCCAAATGTGTGAAATTAAGGTTGTTAATTAGTATTTAAAATGTAAAATGACTGATTGTTGAATTAAAATAGCATAAAGTGTATAATTAGACTATAATTGCAAAGTCATTACAATTATAGCTAAATAATGCCAATTTTGCTACTTTGTGAAGTAATTAAATCGTAATAGGATTAAAAATGATGTATTGAGCTAAGAAGTATTTTGAAATTATTTACAACATAGTTTATGAATAATTATTGGATATAAAGTACTGAATAAATTGGAAAAGAAATTAATAAAATATGGAAAATTATGGAAACTGCCAGTTAATATAAAAAGTGATTTTGAAGGTATATATGCAAATTTTAAAATATTTTGAGGAAAAATTGGGTATCAAATATTTTCTCAAAATAATTTTTAAATTGCATATCTAGCCTCAAAATCATGCATTAACAACAATTGGTATTTTTTTCCCTATATTTTTATTAATTCCTTTTAATTTATCCGGCATTTATTTCCAATAAATAATTGCAAAATTGCATTACAAATGATTTCAAAAGCATTTCTTGATTTAATTTATTATTTTTGGTCCTACTAAGACCAAATTATTTGATAATTAGTCAAATTGGTACCTTTTGGCTATAATTGCAGTAACTTTGCAATTATAGTCAATCATATGATTTTGTCCAATTTTATCCAGTAATTAACCATTTGTTTTTTTAAAATACTAATCAATCATTTAAAATTATTTTCTAAGCATGAATTTCATTTTTTACAATTATTAGCTATTTTATAAATTATTTTTAGTTAATTTAATTGGGTATTTAACAACTAGCTACTTTTATTTTAATTATGGCCTAAACTAATCGGACCCCCAACCCAATTAAAATGACCCAAAGACCCCGGGCCCAATGCTTTAACCACCCGACCCAATCCCTAATTTAATCTTGGTCGTTGATCAAAATTGATCAATGGTCCAGATTCCCCCTTACCTAAATTAAACCCTAATGACTACCCTTCCCCTCTCTCATCCTCTCCGCCATTCACTCTCTCATCTCTCTCAAATGCTCTCAGCTAAAACCATCATGGTTCTCACCGGCCGTCGACTTGCCGGTCTTTATGGTGGTCTAACCACGCTCCTAGCCCCGTGGTTCTCCTTCCTACGCTGGGTATCACTGCCTTGAGGCCCTCAGAGGAACCAGACGGCGGTTCACCCACCTCCCAAGTTTTCTCATGTCATTTTCTGGCCGTTCTAGGCCGTCCGAGTAAGATCTTACTATTTCTGGTTAAGACCTGTGATTTTGATCCGATTTTCCTTCTCTTTGGGTTGTCTCTATGAAACCCTAACTACCAGTCTTTGATTTTCTTAGATCTGTAATAGATCTTGGCATATTATGAGCTATTTTGTTGTTTTCAAGGTTTTTTCTGATTTTCCTAAAGTGACTTTTCATCTTCAAAACTAGGGTTATTAAACCTCGTTTCAAAACAGTTTTTCTTTCTGATTTTTAGTATTATCCCATGATTTTAATGTGTTTGAGCGTTTATTTGAGATTTTCCCTTTTTGTCTGATTTACTTTGCTAAAGCCCTAAGTTTTCTTGGTTTTTCATTTGTGATTCTGAGTACTTGTTTGATTAATTTGCATATGTGTTCGTTTCTCTTGAATATTCTATGATTCTATGTTTTTTACACTATGTTTACCTGTTACGGTTTCTGAATTCGATTACTCCTGTATATTATGTGTGCTAGCTCTAATTTTCTTTGATTTTGTCCATCAATGTTGCTGATTCTTCATTTATTCTGCCTACTCTGTTAATTTAGACTATGCTTTATATGAATCCCTAATTTTTACCCTACTCGTCTTCTTAGGGTTCTGAGTTTGTCTATTACATGTTTATTACTCTTATTCTCATAAGGTTATGCGATATCAGTGCCATTTTCTATTTATGAATCCCTGAATCTTTGTGATTGATCCTTCACTGAATTTTGTAACATTCTGTACTGATTTTGACCTTTAAAAAAACATTTCCTTACCTTATTCTTGTCACGAGCCGAAATCCCACCCTACAGGCCGTGACTGCGTCTAACGTTGAACCCGTTAGACAAACCAACGTGCACCAGTAATCTAACTTTTGCAACTCAATTCGACAGTAGTAAAGAAAATACCTTTAAAATCTTAACATAAATAACGAAAACACTTTAGAATTTTAACAGCGGAAATGTAATAGAAATTCGAAAATGCAAAGTGAAATAGTGAAATACATAATGTTGCATAAGCTCAAAACCGGGGTGTCACAACTCACGAACTCTCTAGAGAATACTAAATACAAGGTCTAAAGAAGATACATAATTGTCTCTGAAACTAGAGAAAAGATAAGACAACATATAATCCGAGAAGGGAAGAGACACCAAGGCCCACGAACGCCAGCGGGTATACCTTGAAGCTCTGTGTGGGCTGAGGGTGACTTCCTCAGCGCTGTCCACTGGGTCTGGGTGCGGGATCTGCACAGCATCAAGAAGTGCAGTGTAACATTAGTACAATCGACCCTATGTACTGAGTAAGTGCCGAGCCTAACCTCGGCCGAAGTAGTGACGAGGCTAGACTTGACAATAACAATAACCTGTCCTATTCTACAGCAGGTAACAGGGACAAGACAAGGCAAGAAATAAGCAGACAAGTAAGGGATACGGGAGCAGTAAAGAGGGAACAAGCGAGATGAAGCAGTTAAATTGAAATATAGGAGTAAACAAGAAAGGCTTTAACACAGTTGCCAATGAAATAAATATGAATGCCAGAAATGCAATAATGGCACGACATCACCCTTCGTGCTTTTACTCTCGTCCTTACTATGCAAAATATAATGTAATCATTGTGAATCATGGCACGACATTAACCTTCGTGCTTTTAATCAATGTAAATCATGGCACGACATCACCCTTCGTGCTTTACTTTCTCTCTCTCACTATGCAATGTAATCAAATATCATGGCACGGCACCACCCTTAGTGATTTACACTCTTTCTCACCAAACAATGACAGATATAATGGTAAGGAATACAACATAGTGGAAATACGGTTCAATATCACCCGACAAGGGGAAAACATCAATCAATATCACAACAATTGCCCGTCAAGGGTCTCAGCTATAACCAATCAATTCAAACATATCCTTAATAGTTGGATTTTCAATCAATCCAATACATCATAGGTTCATCAACCAAGATTTTCAACAATAACGGCTTCCAAGTAGAGACAAGTTCATAATATAACGAACATGGAAGTAATAACAAGATTTTATCAAAAATAGATTCACGAGCATGCTTGACACACAATGCATAGATACTCGTCACCTTACCTATGCATTGAACATGATAAACACTTAGAACATAGCATACAATACCTATTCCCTCACAAAAATTAGGCAAGACACTTACCTCGGGTCCGAAATTAGCAATTCAAGCTTCTAACACCGCCTTTCCTTTTGAATTCAACTCCGGAACAACAATATCTAGGTATAAGCAACTTAAGTATATCAATAATAACTCAATAACACCATCCCATAGCCTAAATACACAATTCCCACCATTCTTCCAAAATTTCCAAAATTCGACCACGGGACCGCTTGGTCCAAACACGAGGCTCGGACCAAAACCCTCTTACCCATATCCCCATGAGTTAGAATATATAATTTGTTTTGAAATCCGACCCCTAATTGAGGTTGAATTACCCAAAATCCCATAAACCCTAACTCTACCCAAAACCCCTAATATCTACCCAAAATCACTTACCTATGGAGCTATGGTGATGGAAATCTTCAAAATCGCCTAAGGGGAAGTGGGGAAAAAGAGGTTTGAGAAGAAGTGGGTTAAATCCCGTAATTCTTTAGTTTTTGACATTTAAAAATCACTGGGCAAAAATACCCTTCGCGGGCCCCTGGCCGCGTTCGCGAAGGGTTAGCTGCTGAGACCTACGCGTTCGCGAAGGTATGACTTCGTACGCCACCGCGTTCGTGAGCCTACGCCCGTGTTCTCGAAGGACAAAACTACCCTGCCCCCCGACCTCACTCTAAGCCTACACGTTCGCACCCCTGGGGACGCGTTCGCGTAGAAGCACTGCCCAGTGCTCCGCGTTCGTGTCTCCCTCTACACGTTCGCGTAGAGAAAAAGCCCAGGCCACAATAATATACCCTTCGCGGTCGCGAGCCCTTGGCCGCGTTCGCGAAGGGTATTACACCAGACACCAGCAATTCCTCAAAAACACCATATTTTTCCACTTTGCACACCCTGTTAGCTACCCGAAACTCACCCGAACCCTCGGGTCTCATAACCAAAAACACACACGACTCCCAAAAAATCCTACGGACTTATTTGAGCATTTAAATTACCAAGATATCATCAAAATCATCTAATTAACCCTCAAAACTCTTAGAATTTTCTTAAAACTTCGTAAAGCTTAATTTTTCCAATTTTGATCTGAAACACGTCATTTCAAGTCTGTTTTATACCAAATTTCACAGATAAGTCACATAAGATATATTAAACCTGTTCCGGGATCCGAAACCATAATACGGTCCCTGGTAACACGGTTTTCACATCAACGTTCATTTTCAAAACCCTTTATTATTTTCAGGAAACAATTTTCTTTAAAAATTCTTTTCTCGGGCTTGGGACCTCGGAATTCGATTCCGGGCATACGCCCAAGTCCCATTTTTTCCTAGGGACCATCCGGGACCGTAAAATCACGGGTCCGAGTCCGTTTACCAAAAATGTTGACCAAAGTTAACTTTATTCATTTAATTATTACAAAAATTCCATTTTTATCAAACTTTTACATAGAAGCTTCCCGGCTACATGATCGGGTTGTGCACACATATCGAGGTGAGGTTAACGGAGGCTTTTGGAGCCTCGAAACACAGATTTAGCTGAATTTACTTAGGATGAACTTTTGGGTCATCACAATTCTATAGTCGACTAGACTGTTAAACTGATTCTCAAGTCTTTCCTTAATTATAACATTCTGAATCTAGTCTCTATTACATGTGCTATGCGTATGCCATACTTATACTACTTCATTATGTGTTATAATTAGCTTTACATGATTCCTTTCCTTATTTTATAACTTTCTTATTACCGTTTGAGTATGACTCCTTAATTCAAGGAAATCCTTATACTAATTTGATTCTAATTGATATATACTTCTATAATTACTACTGAACTATTATTTATTTTTACATTATTTTCTGTCTGTTTCAAAACTATAAGTACCTTAGTCTTTCATTAGAACAACACACGAACACACTGTTCAAAAACTCTCTCTTACCCAAAGTTCTCCTATGCTCTTTCTTGTGTTTGGCTACTATACTTTTGGTTCTTTATTCTGTGTGTGCTCTATTCTATACTGGTATGTCGTAGCTTCAGTTTTAAGTCTAAAAAACAATATGTTTCATTTACTACTTCAATTCATCCTATTTCTAGTATGCTTTTACTTGTGGTTTTGCTGTGAAGTTTGCACTTAATCTGGTTGCATTGTTATTCATTTTGCATGATATGCATCCCCTCACTTAGAACTTAGCATGCTTATATAATAATACCTCCTTTCTAGTATACCTTACTATGACTCTGCTTTACCTAGGTTTCTATGATTATTGAACTGAACCTTCTATGAAAAAACAACTTGTCCTTAGTTCTGTGTAAAATACATGCTACTTTAACCCCCTGAGGATTTCTTTGATCCTGAACCTAGGTGTAACTCTGCCTACTGTGTTCCTTCCCATATATGCTCTATACTTGTCTCCAACCCCTCATTACCCTGTTTGTGATTGCTGAACCTGTCTTAGTTATTTGTTCTATGTGAACTTGTTTGACATTGAGGTTGGGATGTCGTTTTATCTAATTGCCCTACTCTTCTCAAACTGTTTTTCATTGAATGAACTCCTCTACAGTTTTTTTTTTGCAAAACGCATTTCAAATCAATATTTTTTTTTTCAAATTGTTTTCCTGCTCAATATTTTCAACTATGTCAAGAACTCTCACTCTACTCTTAGATATCTAAGTTATGCCCCTCTAATGTGTGATTGCTTTGGCATCCCTATGAGATCCCTCTTAACTCTGATACATTAGAGCTAGCTCTTCCACATTGCACTTACTCAACCACGGTTATGAAATCTGGGTGTGAGCACTGCCCGAGATCCCTTGATGTCCTTAGGTAACTCAGACACACCCGAATTATGTGAAAAGGTTGTGAAATACCACTTGGCATTGGAACTTTGAAAATTTGGGCCTATTGGTAGGCTCCCTATAGTATAACTTCTTATTTTCTTATCTATTTATGTAATTCATTCAAAAATGGATTGTAATAATTTGTTGTAAACAAATATTGGGGATGGATAGAGGAAAAAAGGGAAGGCTAACTATACATGTTATAGATATCAAAGGGTAGAAACCATGCTCCTAGGTTTACATTTCTTTTGTGCGCAATGGACTTCATGTTTAGGACTAATACGTGTGAAGCATATCATGTATTAGATACCATGCCTCCTAGGTTTCATATATACTGTTTTTCAGCATCTCATTTTAACATTATTGCCTTATCACTTAGAAATCCTGTCTAAGTTATGCATAATTTGAGACCGTGTCTAATGCTGTAACCTGCTGACATCTAGAAATCCTGCTTTTAGGAATTTCGCATATAAATTACTCTGCCTTATACATGCACATTAGATATTATGCTTTAGGTCTTTTACATTGTTTCAGCATCTCATTTGGTATGCCCACTATCACTTAGAAATCTTGTCCCTAGGGTACATGATAACATTAAACTGCTACTCATGCAAATCATGTCTAATAAAGATGTAACTTTTCAATGCACTTAGAAATCCTGCTCCAGGAAACTCTGCAATCATGCTGTGTACCTAAAACGCTTCCTAATAATTTTGCATGCGAGTCACTCTGCATTTTGTATGTACATACCAGATATCATGTTTAGGGTCTCACTCTTTCAACTACACCTAGTTAACTACTTATGCATAAAGGATGACATAAAAAAAATAGTTTCCTTTTGTTTCTAAACAATTGGCAATGATCCTGTATTTTGCAACACCTAGAACAACATGTTTAGGTAAAGCAATTTGTAATAGTTTTCTTTAATAAATCTGGTAACATATTATACACTATCTTACGCCTAGGCAAGCCTTAGGTGATTAAAATTGCTAAAACTGGAAATCTGTCTCTTTGTGCATGCTACCTAATGCTTAACATGTTTAAAATGAGTAGGCAAACTAGTTAGGCCGCTGTTTCTGAATTATAGAATAAATCTACATATCTCTTGTGTTCTGATACTCACCTAGAAATCATGCCTTAGGATCCTGTTTAATAATATTACCTTTATTTGCGTTTGAGTCGTGATGTTTACGTGCATTATCCGCGGAGGTAAACTTGAGCCTTTTGTTTGTTCTTTCCTGCTATATTTGCTGATGTCCTATTTGTTATTGCTTGCCGCCTTAGTATTTAATCTTTTAAACCTTAGGGGTCTGTCTAGAACTGCCTATAGGTAGAGGTCCAAATGCCTGCAGAACTATTAAGAAGGGACAGGTAACAACATGAAATAAAGGTCGTTAATAAAATTTCTTTTAAATAACCGCTAAGGGGTGGGAAAGTGTAGATATGGATATGATGACCAATGCGCTAATGCCACGTGTAGCTCCTCTTTGAGGAGTAATTACCGGGTATTGTACTGATGAGATCCTATAGGATAAACAACTTAGGACTCCCCTATCCTTTGCATACGTGTTTAGATTGTAATTCTTTCAAAACCTTATCTTTAGGCTTTAATCTTTTCAAGTGTAATTTCACATGTGTGCTTAGACTACGAATTTTCTCAAAAACCTTACTTGTTTAAATTTTAATTGCCTCTCTGCTACTTGCTTAAATTCACAAAGTTGTTTGGCGGGGAACCACAATTGTGGACTCTGAGGGGTGCCTAACACCTTCCCCTTGGAGTAATTTCAAGCCCTTACCCTATCTCTTGTTATCCAAGTGTATGTTTGTAAATGACCCTTAGTAGGTTCCCTAACACACCTTAATTCGTTAGGTGGCGACTCTCCGATTCCGTGCCTACCTCTTACCCAAAATGAAATGAGTTGTCCCAATAATGTCAAGAACCCTGACCGATACGAAAGGAGGAGTTAAAAAGGGTACGCGACATAGAGCATAACTTGTGTTTCAGATTTTTGTTGCAGAACTCAGACCTCACATTTGTGAGGTCAATGATCGCATTTGCGATCACTGTTGGGTTCTAGAGTTTGAATTTTTGAACAATCTTCGCATTTGCGTAGTTGGGCAGGGGGAGGCAGGGATCACAAATGCGATCAAATGATCGCATTTGCGGAGATCCTATGTCGCAATAGCGAACCATTCTTCGCATTTGCGAAGGGTGCAGAAATGTGAAAAGCTTCGCATTTGCAAGATTTGTATTTACGAACCTGACATATGCAACTGATCAAAATGGGACTTAGACGAGATTTTTGGATCATTCTTCAAATTTTCAAAACCTAAAACCTTAGAGGCAATTTTTCCAAGACTTCTTCTTCCATATTCGTTGGTAAGTGATTCTAACCTATTTCCTTTCAATCTTTCGGTACATTTCACAAGTGTTCATCCTAAAATCAAGAGTTTTCATGGTGGAATTTGGGGGTTTTGGGTATAAATTAAGGATTTAGACCTCAATTTTAGGTCGGATTCCAAAACAAACTATATAACCGTGTTCGCGGGAGAATGCGTAATCAGGTTTTTGTCCGAACTTCAGGTTTGGACCAAGCGGGCTCGGGTGTTGACTTTTGTTGACTTTATTAATAATGGCCTAAATTGAATTTTTTGCAATCGTGGGTAGTTCCTAAGGCTTAATTTGAATCGTTTGGTTGGTAATTTGCTAGATTCCATTCATTCAGAGGCTTATTTGAAAGGAAAAGCTGTGGTTGTGCTTTGAGTTTGGCAGTTGGAGCGAGGTATGTGTCGTGGTCAACCTTGGCTTGAGGGTTTATGACTTATTTTCCTATTTTATATGTGTTTAGATGTTGGGAACATTGTATAGGTGAGGTGACGAGTACATATGCGTTTTTGTCGGTTATAGCATGCATGTGGGTCTTATTCTTGTAATTGTTGCTTCCCTTGATCATATTATCCATGCCTAGACTAGTTAATCGTTTAGTTGATCATTCTTATCATGCTTACAGACTTTTTGTATTAATTGAGTATTGATTCAAAGATTAGGTTGGTATTGTGGAACCAAATGTTGAAGTAAGACTTGTTCTTGTTATTTCTATCTCCCTGTTGTCATTTGTTCATTGCAAGATTTTCTCGACAAAGGCTTCATTAGACCTAGTGTCTCTCCCTGGGGTGCGCCAGTATTGTTTGTGAAGAAGAAATATAGATCGATGAGGATGTGCATAGACTATCGACAATTGAACAAATTCACCGAGGATTTGTAACTTATTTGATCAGCTTCAGGGTGCCAAGGAATTTTCTAAGATCGATTTGATGTTTTTCTACAATCACTTGAGGAGTTTTTCATCCGATGTCCCCAAGACAGCTTTTCAGAATCTATATGAGGTTTTGAGTCTCTAGTGATGTCATTTGGGCTGACCAATGCCCCAGCAGCATTCGGGTCGGCCCCTAGGGAACTATTCGCCTTGGGAGTGGTTCGGCCATGAAGCTACTTTCATGGATTTGATGAACCGGGTATGGATTCCTTTGTGATTGTGTTGATTGATGATATCTTGATCTACTCCCGCAGTCGGGATGAGTAAGATTTGAATTTTTAGATCAGGTTTCAAACTCTGAGAGACAACTAGTTATATTCTAAATTTTCAAAATGCGAGTTTTCCTTGGACTCAGTCACCTTCTTGGAGCACGTTGTATCAACAGAGGGTATTCAGGTGGATCCTAAGAAGATTGACGCAGTTCAGAACTTGTCTAGACCTACATCAGCCACGGAGATCCGAAGTTTCATGGGTTTGGCGGGTTATTACCATCGGTTTGTGGAGGGGTTCTATTCTATATCATCCTCGTTGACCAAGTTAACCTAGAAGGGTGCCCCGTTAAGATTGTCAGACGAGTATGAGGCGAGCTTTTAGAAGTTCTAGACTGCTTTAACTACGATGCCTGTGTTGGTGTTTCCCACAGGTTCAGGATTTTATACAGTATATTGTGATGCATCTCGTATTGGACATGGTGCGGTATTGATGTAATATGGCAAGGTAATTGCATATGCTTCGCGGCAGCTAAAAGTTCACGAGAAGAATTACCCCGTTCATGACCTAGAGCTGAAAGCCGTTACTCATGCGCTGAAGATTTGGAGGCACTATCTATAAGGTGTGTCGTATGAGGTATTCACAAATCATCGGAGCTTGCAGTATTTGCTCAAGCAGAAGGAGCTCAATTTGAGGCACAGGAGGTGGTTGGAGATATTGAAAGACTATGATATCACCATTTTGTATCATCCCTGGAAGGCCAACGTGGTGGTTGATGCTTCGAGTAGAAAGTAAGCGAGTATGGGCAGCCTTGCGTATATGCTAGTTGGTGAGAGACCACTTGCATTAGATGTTCAAGATTTGGCCAATCAGTTTGTGAGGTTGGATGTTTCTAAGCCTAGCCGTGTTTTAGGTTGTACGATCACTGGTCTTCCTTGTTTGAGCGCATCAGAGATCGGCAGTATGATGACCCTAATTTTTTCCCCTTAGAGACACAGTATGGCACGGTGGTTTCAAGTAGGTTACTGTTTGAGATGATGGAGTTTTAAGGATGCAGGGTTGTGTTTGTATGCCTAATGTTGATGAGCTTTGTGAGTTAATTCTTAAGGAGTCCCATAGTTCCCGCTATTCCATTCATCCGTGCGCCGCCAAGATATATCAAGACTTGCGGCAACATTATTTGTCACGACCCAAATTTCCCTCCGTTGGGTATCGTTATGGCACCTAGTCTTAGAGAGTAGGTAAGACTAACATTTACAGAACAATAACAATAATAAAAGAAATCTAACAGTCTTGATATAGAAATCATGACAAAATTTTGCAATTTCCCAAAATCGGTAATACAAGTCATAAGCTCTACGAATTTACTTTAAAATCTCTAAATTACCACTGTTTGGAATGAATACAACAGGGTATGAATAATAAATACAAGAAGGTGACTCCAAAGTCTGCAAACGCAACAACAGGTTATCTTGAGTCTCCTCGTCAATGGTCCGCGCAACTACTAACAATAATTATGGATCTGCACACAAAAATGGGCAGAAGTGTAGTATGAGCACACCACAGCAATGCCCAGTAAGTATCAAGACTAACCTCGGTGAAGTAGTGACGAGGACTAGTCGAGACACCAATGGTCTAATAAATTAAACATGCATCAATATAGAAAAGGCCGGGCATAATATCTATCTAAAGGTTTTATGGTATAGTTAACAACATGGCAATAAAAGGCAGAGGGAATTTTCGAAAACTAATCAACGGAATAGCATAATAATACCAGAAAAATGGATAGAAAAACACGAGCCAAAACCGGAAAACCACCACACAATAAACACACCGGTAACTCAGCACTGCGTCAGTTTGTCCACATCAGACTTTAACCAATAAACCCAATAAATTGGTGAAAACTTATAAACCGCAGTTTATATTAAAAGCTTTGAAGATATAATAATTTCAATATAGAAAGATCCTCTTTGAAACATACTTTCTCTGAATNTATATATATATATATATATATATATATATATATATATACATCTTTAGAAGGAGAAATCTTTAAAACATAGTTCCTTCAAGATATGTGATTTTTAAATATACTTTCCAAATAAATGACTTTCAAATATCATTTACTGCAAGACAAATGCTTTTCAAATATACTTTTGAAATATAACTTTTCCATCATAATCTCCTCAACATAAATCTACCGGAACTTAGTCCGTAACTCAGAATTTGTCATGCAGTACAGGGGGAAAGCTCCCGGAATACATCTGTAGTCCCAATTTAAATATGCAATGCAGTACAGGGGGAAAGCTCCAGGAATCCCATCTGTAGTCCCAATTTAAATATGCAATGCAGCCACTGAGGAGAACAACAAGAATGCGACAGAAATAACATACATTGCACAACAGACGCAAAAGCGCCAAAGACAGAATGGAAGGTGCGATGAGCAAATCGATACAAAGACTTGAATCACAAGAGTGGTAAAAACTCACTCATAAGAAGTAGCCACTGAAAGGAATGCCAAGCACAAAGAGAAACAACATAACGAGGGAAAAAAGGCAAATATAACAACGATTCTATATATACAAGTTCACAACCAAAGAAATCAAATCATCCCGACAAGGGAAACAACTATAACCAATCTCACTTAGACAATTAGCTTCACAAAATAAACTGAGCTTGAACAAGGTTCAGTGATAGGTAACACAAAAGAAATACCATCAACATGGACGATTATCAACTAAACCTAAATAGCACTTAAGGGACAGTCATATAAATCACAACGTACGACTCAGGGGCATGCTTGACACCAACGTATAGGTATTCCAATTACTGCTAAGCAATAATAGGGTGAGATTATACTAATTTTAGTCAAATAGGTAGTGTATGAAGGAAGATATACCATAGCGGTAGGAAAGACAAAGTCTTCATTTAAGTAAATTAAGATCAAATAAGAAACAAAGGAACACTAAGCAAGTAACATCTAATTTGACAAGGAAGAGATGAATCTAGAAAATCATGAACTCAGATATAACAATTACAATTCATACACGGGGAATATAAGGATCTGAAAATCCTAAAAGACCAACCTATTTGCAAATAAGTCCGAGTATGCACTTGTCACCCTAGCGTACATGGGCTACAATTAACATAGAAGACTCAATCCTAAGGGGTAGTTCCCCCACACAAGGTTAGGCAAGACACTTACCTCAAAGACGAAAACCCGATACTCTAAATTGACTTCTCGGGCGAAAAGACCTCCAGACGGCTCAAAATCAACTAGAGTAACTTCAAAATAAACATAAAACGTATAAGGAACTGTTCCAAATAATAAAGTTTCAATCTTTATAAAATTATAAAAAATGACCCAAAAGTCGACCCCTGGGCACGCACCTCGAAACCCGACAAATTTTACAAAAACCTGAACACCCATTCCGATAGGAGTTCATCCATACAAATTTTATCAAATTCCGATATCATTTGGTCGCTCAAATCATGAGTTTTTGAATTTAGGAATTTTCTTTCAAAACCCACATTTTCCTCAACTCAAAACACAATTTAAATGAAAAAAACAAGGACTAATTCATGAAATATATTTAATTCTAGTGGAAGAGCACTAACCCATTCGATTTGTGTGAAAAACCCTCAAAGAATCGCCAAGAACCGAGCTCTAGAAATCAAAATATGTTAAAAATGGTGAAACCCCCGATTTTGAAAACTTATATTCTGCCCAGGTTTTTAAAGCATCATGATCGCGTGAAATTATTTGCGATCGCGTAGAGGAAAAATAACACTAGACAAAAATGTCCTATGCGACCGCGAAGGTACATATGCGATCGCATATAAGAAATTATCTGCTGTCTCCAATGCCACCCTACGCGATCGTGAAGCACGGAATGCGATCGCGTAGAAGAGATAATCTGATGTCCCTGCTGGAACACTATGTGATCGCGAGGTTGAATATGCAAACGCATAGAAGGAGGAAGTAGGCTTCCGTGATCGCGATCTAGACTATGAGAACGCATTGAAGGAAAATCTGGGTGAGTCATAATAGCACTATTGCGATCGCATAGAAGGAAACCAGATGACAGGTTCAACAGTGGAAAATATAGGAAAATTAACCTGAAGCCATCCGTAAAACATCCGAGACCCCGTCTAAATGAACGAACAAGTCATATAACCTAACACAGACTCGCTCTAGGTTTCAAATCACATAAAACAACACCAAACAACGAATCAAACCAAGAAATCAACTTATAGATTTTCAAAACTTCAAATATCAAGACTCGCGTCGAAACCTATCAATTTAACCCGGAGTGATGTGAAATTTTGCAGACAAATCATAAATGACATGACGGACCTGCAGCCACTCTTAGAATTTCGTTCCGAGCCCGATATCAAAATTTCATCTATCGGCCGAAATTGCCGAAATTCTATCTTTCGCCAAATTACCTCAAATTACTCTACGGACCTCCAAAACCAATTCCAAACGCGCACCTAAGTCCAAAATCATCATACGAAGTTGTTGACATCACCCAAAACTCATTCCGAGACCGTTTACACAAAAGTCAAACCTCCAGTCAACTCCCCTCATTTAAACTTCAAGAAATAAAATGTGTCTCCCAATTCGACTCCGGATTATCCGGTGACTTCATACAACCACGCACGCAGGTCGGTATACCTAATGTGAAGCTGTTCATGACCTTACGCCACTGAACCGAGTCTAAATTCTCAAAACGATCGGCCGGGTCGTTAAATGTATTTGTAGAGGCCCATAGTTCCCGATATTCCATTATTGGTCGACTTCGACACTTACTATGGGCAAAAAATATAATAATATGAAGTTCTAATTAAAAATTGTATATAAATCAATATAGAACTTAGAGCAAGAAAATAAGTGAACAATTTTTTCATTTCAAGTAAGAACCAAATCATTTATCTCATATAATCCCTTCACCTTTCAAGTCAATGCAACAATATTAAGTATAAAAGGGGTTCCAATATCTTTGCGTACGAATTATGCCTAGGACATACGACCCAATCCAAATATACATATAAATATATTGTGCATTGCGGATGGTCGAACAACCTGGACCATAAATACATCTATTAACCTGCTGAGGCGAACGACCCGCTCCCATGAGAGTAGTGGAATACCCCGCTCACGGAATATACTTGCGAAGCGATTGGACATAGATTTTATCAAGTTATCATAATATCTCTTAATTCTTTTTCAAAATAAGAAATTCAACTAGGAACCATTAAAATATTAAAATCCTCCACCTCCACTTTAATATAAAAATTAGTAAGCATAAACAAGAACCGATATCAATAAAATATGGTGTAAACCTAAATCTACCCGGACATAAGCATGAATAGTAGCTACGCACGGACTCTCGTCACTCGTGAGTCGCAGCCCCCAAAAATAGAATTACATATGATTAAGTTCACCAATGGGGTTAATTTCATTCTTACAAGGATAGAAAAGAGACTTACCTCGTCTCAAGGCCTACTTCTCGGTCCAAGAATGTTGTCACACCGTCAATTCGGTGTCGAATCACCCAAAAGTAACCAAATAGTATATAAACTAATCAATACATGCTCAAAAGTTTGTACTCCAACTATTAAAAAGGTTACACAACCCTAAATGTAAGATTCTTAAAATTCATTGCTGGGCCCACGTGCCCGGATTCCGGATATTTTCGAAGAAAGTTGTTACCCATAAGCTCATGAACTAAAATATATGATTTTCACTAGATTCCATAACCATTTTGGTGGTAAAATTCCATTTTTATCAAAACCTAGGTTTTTCATCTAAACCCCGATTTCCAACCATTTTCATGTAAAAATCTACCCATAATCTATGTATTAAAATCACATTAGGTAAAAATTACTTACCTTCAAAAGCTAGGTTGTATCCCCTTCTTTAAAGCTCTAAAATTGCCCAAGAGTGTAATGACCCGATATGTGATCTTGTGTTTTAGAACCAAATTCAGTATTTCGAAAACTTACCTCATTTTAGCCTTCCTCAATTTGTGTGCGCAGTCCAGGTGTTAATCCAGAAGGTTTATATGTTAAAAACTAATAAAAATAAGAAATATTTTATTAAAAATTAATTTGAGTTGACTTCGGTCAACATTTTGAGTAAACGCATCCGGATCCGAATTTTGACGGTTCCGGTGGGTCCGTATCGAAATTTGGGCCCTAGGCGTATGCCCAAAATCGAATTCAGAGGTCCCTAGCTCGATTATAAATTTTTGTGAAAATTAAAAGTCTAGAAGTGTAATGGTTTTTAAGAATTGATTGATGTTTGGCCTTGTTGATACCGGGTCCGTATTTTGGTTCCGGAGCCTGGTATATGCCCAGTATAATATTTATGACTTTTATGTGAAATGTTTTAAAAAACGAAGTTGGTTTGACGTGATTCAAACGTCTGGTTGTGAAAATAGAAGTTTTAAAGCTTTCTTGAAATTTTCATTCTATTTGGTGGTCAATTCGTAGTTCTAGGTGTTATTTTTGCGATTCGATCGCGCGAGCAAGTTTGTACGATATTTTAGGACTTGTATGCATGTTTGGTTTGGAGCCCCGAAGGCTCGGGTGAGTTTCGGATAGGCTACAGGGTGAATTGAACTTAGTAAAATCTAGTTTTCAGCAACTTCAGGTGCCTTATGGTTTCCTTCATCGTGTTCACAAAGGTACTCTCGCGAACATGAAGTATGAGCTAGGCTGGGGGATGGTTCGTTCTACGTGAACGCAAGGCGATGTTCACGAACGTGGAGCAGTAGGGGGAGGGGGGGTCTGCTCTTCGCGAACGCAACCGACAACACGCGAACACGTATAGTTATTGGAGTTGGGCTGGGGATCAGTGGGTTGTTCTACGCGAACGCGAGACAAGGCTCGCGAAAGTGAGCCAAGGCTCGTGAAAGCGATGGCTAGGGGGGACATACCATCGCGAATGCGTGCAACCCTTCGCAAACTCATAGGCTTTCTGGGCCGCTACCCTTCGCAAACGCAGCAGGCCCTTCGAGAACGCAAAGAAAGCCTGATGCCCAGACCTTAAAAAATTTCAAAACTGGGATTTTACCTATTTTTCATAAACTCTCCATTAGATCTCGGCCTAGGTGCGATTTGGAAGAGAGAAATCAACACCAATTCATAGGTTTGTACTCTTTAAATCATTTTCTTTCATTTTTGACATCACCCATTAATGTCCTAGCCTAATCTTTGTTCTTTTATAATAGAAAAACTAGGGATTTAGGAAGAATTGAGGATTATTGCAAATTTGGGATTTAGACCTCAATTTGGGGTCGGATTCTAAAACTAATTACATAATCGGGCTCGTAGGTGAATGGGTAAATGGATTTTGATTCGAACCTCATGTTTTGATCAAGCAGGTCCGGGGTCGATTTTTGACTTTTTAGGGAAAGGTTAGAGAAATCTAAATTTACGCATTGTAATTGATTCCTTTAGCAATAATTAATATTATTGAGTCAATTGTAGTTAGATACGAGTGGTTGGAGGTGGATTCTAGAGGAAAATCTGTGATTGAGCATTGAGTGGCATTTGGAGCGCGGTAAGTGTCTTGGTTAACCTTTACTTGAGGGAATTAGGAACCTCTCACTATGTGTTATGTGAATTTCATGTGCACGGTGTATATGCGAGGTGACAAGTGCTTATACGCCACCGAATTGTCTGTTTGCCCTGATTTTCCGTTTTTCCTTGATTATTTATTTCATTGTGTTAATTGTTATATGCTCTAAATGCTTTCCATGCCTAATTGCTACTTTCCAATCAATGCCTTCTCATATTATTGATGTTAGCTTTTCCATAGTTTCATGATTCCATGCTATTTACTTTAATTGACTTACTTGCACCTTCTAATTGTCAATTGCTGGATTGGTCTCGCTGTGTAGTATAACTAGAGTACATTTATTTATTGTACAAGTTCCCTTTTGGTTCAGTGTGGTATTTATATATCCTAAATTCTATGTGGTTGGACTATTGAGTTGATTATGCTCTGAGTATTTGGTACTGATATGGTGTGATCGGTCTGCATGACGCAGCATGTGTAAAAAGGGTGGATTGATATGGTGGAATAAGGGTAAATATGCACTGTACGGTAGGATCGGGTTACACGCTGCAATAGGTGGAATAAGAGTGGAGTGATATGGTGAAATAATAGTGAACTATGATGCTGATATTGATGTATGGTGGGATCGGGTTGGGCGCAGGAACAACCTATATGTTTCATTTCTTGAGCTGCGTTGGTTTTCAGTATATTTTATTTGAACTGTTAAAGATTGGTAATTCTGGATGACACTAGTTTATTCTTGAGGATGTGGTTATTTTTGTCAGTTGCCTGTTTAATTCTGTTCAGTATTTCTACTTTTCTATCATTATTATATATAGTGCGTACATATTGTAGTGTAAGTGACTCGCCAGTAACGACCCGGTCGGTCATTCCGTAGAATTTTCACGGTTATTCCTATTTTTTCTTTGTCAAGCATTGTTTATACTATTTATGATGTGTCGTAGTCCGATGGATGTGTTTTGGAGGGTTTCGGCATCTTTGGTGAAATTTAGAAGTTTCAAAGTTCATAGGCTTGAATTCGAGCTGAATTTAGTGTTTTGATGTTATTTTGGGTGTTCCGAGTATGCGACTAAGTCCAGATGATCATTTATGGCTTGTTGGTATTTTTGGTTGGGGCCCGGGGGGCTCGAGATTGATTTCGAATGGCTAACGGGGGTTCGAACTTTCAAAATTGCAGCATATTAGCTACTGGTGTGATGTTTTTCTAGTGTGACCGCACCAGCGTATGGGGAGCCGCAAGTGTGGGCCCGTAGAAGCGGACATGACTATGCAGATGCGGATTTTGGGCAGCTCAGTTAAAAGTCGCAGAAGCAGACGTTGGACCACACCTGCAAAGTCGCAGGTGCGGAAATGGATTCGCAGGTGCTTATTTGGCCCGTATAATGAGAAGTCGCAGGTGTGGTATATTTGACCGTAGGTGCGAGTTTTTGGACCGCAGGTGTGAAATACCTGGGCAGAAAGTATATAAGTTGGACTTAGCGAGTTTTGGTCTTCTTTCATCATTTTCATACGGGTTTCTAGCTTTTGGAGGGTTTTGAAGAGGGATATCGATAGTTCTTCATTGAGGTAAGGTTTTTTGACTCTAAACTCGTTTATATGTGATTAAAGGTCTGTTTAGTGGTGGAAATTTTGGGAAAATCAGTGCAAAAATAGGTAATTAGGGCTTGATATTAAGAGACCTTAAAATGGGGAATTGAGGGGTCATTGGACTCCGATTTCAGTGCTCTTGGTATGTATAGACTCGTGGGAGGAAGAGGATCATTTTGGTGTAAATTTTATTGAGTTCCGAGATGTGGGCCCGGTGGTCGGGTTTGGCCAATTCTAGGGATTGTGCCTAAATTTGATAGTTGTCGATTGGGTTTCCTTTCCCTAACATATTTTGATGTTGTGAATTTGATTTTATAGACCCGGAGACTTTGGGAGCCGATTCAAGGGGCAAGAGCATTGCGGAGTAGATTTTGGGATGTTTTGAGGTAAGTAACGATTAAAACTCTAAACCTGAGGGTATGAAACCCCGGTATTTTACATTGTTTTGGTAAATGAGGTGACGCACATGATAGGTGACGAGCGTGTGGGCGTGCACCTATAAGGATTGTGACTTGGTCCGTCCCGTAGCGACTATTAAGCCGCGTATTCGATTTGAAACCTTACGATATCCTGTATTTTAGAAATATATACCTGTTTATGGACTATAAGCCATGTTTGGGGTCTTGTGCCGATATGTTTAGATCTTCAGAGGTACTTTTATACTATTCTCACATTATCGTGATAGAACATTTGCGAACTCAGTCATCTTTTCTACTTATTGTTACTTTTAGTGTTATTATCGGTGTTTTGAAACTCTGAGAGGTAATTTGGGGCTGAGTCTTTTGAGTTGAGATGAGTTGACCGAGTGTCTTGTGAAGATGACTGAGTGAGGCCGAGGACTGAGTATGTGAGGATTGTTATGGATCGGGCTGCACGCCGCATCAATATGTATTATATATTATATGGATCGGGCTACACGCCATAGCATATATATATATATATATATATATATATATATATTGGATCGGGATGCACGCCGCATCAACATAGTGCTAGGGCTGTAGGAGCCCCTTCGGAGTCTGTACACCCCCAGTGAGCACAATCGACTATTATATATGGATAGGGCTGAACGCCGCAGCGTATTATATGTGGATTAGGAAGCACGCTTCAGCAATATGTATTATATATGGATCGGGCTACGCGCCGCAGCAATATATGTATATATATATATGTATTGGATCGGGCTGCACGCTGCAACAGTTGAGTGGATATCTGGTACTTGTTGAGTTAGAGTGCTTAGTGATAGCATGGCATACCAATAGTGGAGATATGAGTGACTGAGATACCTTGATATGAGTGATATTGGGCCTGAAAGGCGGATACATTGTGAATTTTACTGTTTTCTCACTCTTCTTTATACTGAGTTTTCCTAAAAACGTTGAACTACTATTTTTACAAAAATATGATTTATAAATACTCGTCACTGCACTTAAGTTTTTAGTTACTTTGGTTACTTACTGAGTTGGCGTACTCATGTTACTCCCTACACCCCTGTGTGTAGATCCAGCCACCAGACCATCTCGCTAGTGTCTCCTGACGTGCTTGAATTTTTGATCGAGGATCGAGGTAGCTGCTCAGCGTCCACATCCGACCTCTTTTCCTTCCTATCCCTAAACTTTGATGTTTCTTTCGGACTTGTATTAGTGACGAAGTTATATGTTGATACATTTTATTATCATCTTATATGCTCATGATAGTTGACTCCCGAGGTCTGGGGGCGGTTTAAATTGCTTGTTCTTATTATTATTCCTGTTGAAACTGTCTTTAAGGTGGATCCTTATCATTTTATGAGTTTTATATTTCTATAAATCAGACAAAAGTTGATTTGACTGTGTAAAGGGCTAGCCTAGTTTCACGATAGGCGCCATCACGGCCCTTGTGGATTTGGGGTCGTGATAAGTTGGTATCAAAGCTCTAGTTTACCTAGGACTCAACGGTCATGAGCATGTTTAGTAGAGTCTTGCGGATCGATACAAAGACATTTGTACTTATCTTCGAGAGGCTACAGAACATTAGGAAAAATCCCACTTCTTGAATTCTGTCGTGCCATTCTGTTTCTTCTGGAAATCTAAACTCATGTTGTTTTATTCTCTCACACATGGTGAGGACATGCGTTACTGATCAGGGTGACCAGACACCAGCTGGACCAGCGAGAGGTCGAGGACGTGGTAGAGGTTGTGGACCAGCTTGCGCAGAAGCCGAGGCAGTACTAGTTGATCCCCCTACTATTCAGGATTAGGTTCCCGCCGCGGGTATTCCAGCGGGACAGGCTCAGGCACCGGTAGTGCCCATTGTCATTCTGGGTCTTCAAGAGACCCTGGCGCAAATTTTGTTAGTATGTACTAGCTTGGGTCATGTAGTTACTGTGTCTACTACTGCCGCTACATCTCAGGCCGGGGGAGGCACCCAGACTCCAGCTGCCCGGACACCTGAGCAGGTTGTATAGGGCCTTCAGACACTAGGGGCAGTCCCAACCCAGCCAGTTGCTCTAGTTCAGGGCTATGCCAGAGGATGAGCAGCGCATGCTGGAAAGATTTAGTAGACTTCAGCCTCCGACATTCAGCGATGCAAAAGGCGAGGATGCCTAGGGCTTTCTGGATAAGTGTTAGAGGATATTTCGTACTGCTGGGATTCTGGAGACCAGTAGGGTCTCATTTGCTACATTTAAGTTTTATGGTACTGCTTTCACTTGGTGGGAGTCGTTTGAGAGGCGTAGGCCTGTTGGTTCAGCACCCCTCACCTGGCAGCAGTTCTTCACTATCTTCTTGGAGAAGTATGTTCCTCAGTCTCACAGGGGGGAGCAACGCAGACAATTTGAGCAGCTGCATCAGGGAGAGTTATCAATGACGTAGTATGAGCTGCGTTTTTTAGAGTTGGCTCGTCATGCTGCTGAGTTATTCCCTACTGATAGGGAGAGTATTAGGAGGTTCGTGGATGGCCTCTCTTACCAGCTCCATATTTTGATGACTAGAGAGAGGGTGCCAGGTGCTAACTTTGAGCAGGTCATGGATATTGCTCGAGATATTGAGTCCATTAGCCGTAAGGAGCGAGAGGAGGGGGAGACCAAGAAGCCTCAGGGATCTAGCAGTTTCAGTGGTACTCCTTCCAGAGGCAATTTCAGCACAGTAGAGGCCGCCCATTTAGGCCTCCTCAACAAGTTCGCCCAGCTTATAGCGGTGCCTCATTGGGGTAGGAGCTCCAATCAGGGTTGTTCTTAATTTAGTGCCCTTCCAGCCCAATGTTCCTCTAGAGCATCATCATTCCAAGGCTCTTCTATGCATGGTTCTTTGGGCGGTTATTCCCTTTAGTCCCCGTCTCTTGCACCAGGGAGCTGTTATGAGTGCGGAGAATTCGGGCATATGAGGAGGTAGTGCCCTCATTTTATTGGTTGTCCATCTCAATCTAGGCGCCAACCTTCGAATTCAGCTCCAATTACTTCACCGCCCACCCAGGCAGCTAGAGGTGGTAGTCAGTCATCCTGGGGGAGGCCGAGCAGGTGGAGGTCAGGATCGTATCTATGCACTTCTAGCTATGCCTGATGCTATGGCCTCCGATGCGGTGATCACAGGTATTATTTTAGTTTGTCAACGAGATGCTTTGGCTTTATTTGACCCTGGTTCTACATATTCATATGTCTCGTCTTATTTTGCACATATCCTGGATATGCCCCGTGAGCTTTTAGTGACGTCTGTTCATGTGTCGACTCCGGTGAGCGATACCATTGTTGTAGACCGTGTGTATCGGTCGTGTGTGATATCTGTTAGGGGTCTGGGGACCCGAGTAGACCTATTGTTACTCAGCATGGTTGAGTTTGATGTGATACTTGGTATGGATTGGCTATCTCCGTGCCATGCTATTTTTGATTGTCACGCTAAGACAGTGACCTTGGCTATGCCTGGAGTTCTGAGGGTTGAGTGGAGAGGTTCTTCTGAGTACGTGCCTAGCAGGGTGATTTCTTACCTGAAGGCTCAACGCATAGTTGAGAAGGGATGTTTATCATATCTGGCTTCTGTGAGGGATATTAGTAGTGAGACTCTTGCTGTTGATTCTGTTCTGGTGGTCCATCATTTTCCAGACGTGTTCCCTGTAGACTTGCCAAGCATGCCACCTG
Organism: Nicotiana undulata; assembly: GCA_005239495.1. Taxonomy (NCBI): domain Eukaryota; kingdom Viridiplantae; phylum Streptophyta; class Magnoliopsida; order Solanales; family Solanaceae; genus Nicotiana; species Nicotiana undulata. Next base: position 21,915 of record ML251200.1, on the reverse strand, counting down.
ATAGGGATATTGACTTTGGTATTGATCTGGTTCCAGGCACTCAGCCTATCTCTACTGCACCTTACCTTATGACACCAGCGGAGTTGAAGGAATTGAAAGAACAACTTCAAGAACTACTAGATAAGGGGTTTATCCAGCCTAGTGTGTCATATTAGGGTGCACCGATGTTGTTTGTGAAGAAGAAGGATGGTTCTATGCGCATGTGTATCGACTATAGGCAGCTGAACAAGGTTACGGTGAAGAACTGGTATCCTCTGCCTCGTATTGATGATTTGTTTGACCAGCTTCAGGGGGCCAGAGTGTTCTCCAAGATTGACCTGAGGTCCGGGTATCGTCAGTTGAAGATTTGGGATTCTGACATCCCGAAGACTACTTTCAGGACCAGATATGGCCATTATGAGTTTCTTGTTATGTTATTTGGGATGACCAATGCCCCAGTAGCCTTTATGCACTTGATGCACAGTGTATTCCGGCCTTATCTTGACTCCTTTGTCATAGTGTTCATTGATGACATCCTGGTATATTCTCGTAGCCAGGACGAGCATGCTCATCATTTGAGGGTTGTGTTGTAGAGGTTGAGAGAGGAGAAGCTTTATGCAAAAATCTCCAAGTGTGAGTTTTTGCTTGGCTCAGTAGCTTTTTTGGGGCACGTGGTATCAAGTAAGGGTATTCAGGTTAATCCGAAGAAGATAGAGGCGGTGCAGAGTTGGCCCAGATCGTCCTCAGCTACAGAGATTAGCAGTTTCCTTGGTTTGGCGGGATATTACCGTTGCTTTGTAGAGGGATTTTCTTCAATTGCTTCACCCTTGACCAGATTGAACCAGAAGGGTGCTCCATTTAGATGGTCTAATGAGTGTGAGGAGAGCTTTCAGAAGCTCAAGTCAGCATTGACCACAACTCCGGTATTGGTTTTGCCTACTGGTTCGGGTTCTTATACAGTCTACTGTGATGCTTCTAGAGTTGTCTTGGGAGCAGCATTGATGCAGGATGGTAGGGTGATTGCCTACGCGTCTAGACAGTTGAAGGTGCACGAGAAGAATTATCCAATGCATGATCTTGAGTTAGCTGCCATTGTTCATGCCTTGAAGATTTGGCGCCATTATTTGTATGGAGTGCAGTGTGAGATTTTCACCGATCATTGTAGTTTGCAGTATCTGCTGAAGTCGAAGGACATGAATTTGCTTCAGGGGAGATGGTTGGAGATTCTCAAGGATTATGACCTCACTATTTTATATCATCCGGGGAAGGCCAATGTAGTGGTCAATGCCCTGAGTCACAGAGCAGAGAGTTTGGGGAGTCTAGCCTACCTTTCAGCAGCAGAGCGACCTTTAGCACTTGATGCTTACGTTTTAGCAGGGCAGTTGGTGAGATTGGATTTATCAGTGCCTCCGCGAGTATTGGATTATACAACCTCTAGGTCTTCTCTTTATGATCATATAGAGCACGCTAGTATGATGACCGGCACTTGCTAGCTCTTCAAGACAGGGTCCGTCAAGGTGATGCCAGGGATGTGACTATTGTTGATGACGGGGCTATGAGGATTCAGGGCCGCATTTGTGTGCCCAATGTGGATGGACTTTGAGAGTTGATAATAGCATACGCTCATAGCTCGCGGTACTCCATTCATCTGGGTGCCGCAAAGATGTACCCGGATCTGAGACACCAATATTGGTGGCGGCAGATGAAGAGAGATATTGTTGAGTATGTAGCCCGGTGTCTCAACTGCCAGCAGATAAAGTATGAGCACCAGAGGCTAGGTGGATTACTTCAGAGGTTAGATATTCCGGAGTGGAAGTGGGAGCGGATCACCATGGACTTTGTAGTTGTGCTCCCGCGGACTTCGAGGAGATTTGATACTATTTGGGTCATTGTGGATCGGCTGACTAAGTCTGCGCGCTTCATTCCTGTTAGTACTACTTATACTTCGGAGCGGTTAGCTGAGATCTACATCAGGGAGATTGTTCGATTGCATGGGGTTCAAGTTTATATAATTAATGACAGAGGTACTTAGTTATCATCTCAGTTCTGGAGAGCCATGCAGAGAGGTTTGGGTACTCAGGTTGAGTTGAGCACAACGTTTTATCCTCAGACCGACGGGAAATCGGAGCGCACTATTCAGATTTAGGAGGACATGCTACGTGCCTGTGTGATTGATTTTGTGGGTTCATGGGACCAGTTCCTGCCACTCCCGGAGTTTGTATATAATAATAACTATCAGTCCAGCATTTAGATGGCTCTGTATGAGGCTTTATATGGTAGGAGGTGTAGATCTCTGATTGGTTGGTTTGAGCCCGGCGAGGTTAGTCTATTGGGCACAGACTTGGTTCAGGATGCGTTGGATAAGGTGAAGTTCATTCAAGAGCGACTTCGCACGGCGCAGTCTAGGCAGAAAAGTTTTGCGGACTGGAAGGTCCGGGATGTGTCTTTCATGGAAGGAGAGAAAGTACTACTGAATGTGTCACCCATGAAGGGTGTTATGAGGTTTTGGAAGAAGGGAAAGTTGAGTCACAGGTTCATTGGGCCTTTTGAGGTGCTTTAGAAGATTGGGGAGGTGGCTTATAGACTTGCTTTGCCACCCAGCCTAAGGGTGTTATGAGGTTTTGGAAGAAGGGAAAGTTGAGTCACAGGTTCATTGGGCCTTTTGAGGTGCTTTAGAAGATTGGGGAGGTGGCTTATAGACTTGCTTTGCCACCCAGCCTATTGGGTGTTCATCTGGAATTTCATGTTTCGATGCTCCGGAAGTATATTAGTGACCCATCTCATTTTTTAGATTTCAGTACAGTTCAGCTCGAGGGTAATATGTCATATGAGGTAGAGCCAGTGGTTATTTTTGGTCCTCAGGTCAAAAATTTGAGGTCTAAGGATATAGCTTCAGTGAAGGTGCAGTGGAGAGGACAGCCAGTGGAGGAGGCTACTTGGGAGACCGAGCAGGAGATGCAGAGCAGATATCCTCACTTGTTTGAGACTCCAGGTATGTTTCTAGACCCATTCGAAGACGAACGTTTGTTTAAGAGGGGGAGAACGTAACGACCCGGCCGGTCGTTCCGTAAAATCTGTAGTTATTCCTATTTTCTCTTTGTCATGCATTTTTTATACTATTCATGATGTGTCGGAGTCGAATGGTTTTGGTTTGGAATGATTGTGGTGAAAATAAAGACACTTAGTCTCTTCAAGTAGCCTTATAGTTGGAAAAATCAACTGGGAGTTGACATTTTGTTAAAAGATCTCGTAATGCGGATTTTATGACTCGGGTAGCTTTGCTAGGTGAATTGGGACTTAGGAGTGTATTCGGAATGTAGTTTGAAGGTCCGGTGTAAAATTAGGCTTGAATTGGCAAAAACTAGTTTTTAGTGATATCCGGTCGGCAGTGGAAAATAAGCTATCAGGGTCGGAATAGAATTCTTAAAGTTGGAACAGGTTCGTAGTGTCATTTTGGACGTGTGTGCAAAATTGCAGGTCAATCGGATGTGTTTTGGAGGGTTTCGGCATCTTTGGTGAAATTTAGAAGTTTCAAAGTTCATAGGCTTGAATTCGAGGTGAATTTAGTTTTTTGATATTAATTTGGGTGTTCCAAGGATGCGACTATGTCCGGATGATCATTTATGTCTTGTTGGTATTTTTGGTTGGAGCTCGAGGGGCTCGGGATTTATTTCGGATGGCTAACGGGGGTTCGAACTTGCAAAATTGCAGCATATCAGCTGCTGGTGTGATTGTTTTCTTGTGTGACTGCACCTGCGGATAGGGAGCCGCAGGTGCGGGCCCGCAGAAGCGGACAGGACTCCGAAGGTGCGGAATTTGGGCAGCACTATTAAAAGTCGCATAAGCGAATGTTGGACCGCACCTGCGAAGTCGCAGGTGAAAAAATAGAGTCGCAACTGCGAATTTGGCTCGTTTAATGAGAAGTCGCAGGTGCAGTATATTTGACCGTAGGTGCAAGTTTTGGACCGCAGGTGCGAAATGCCTGAGCAGAATGTATATATGTTGGACTTAGCGAGTTTTGGTTTGCTTTCACCATTTTTGTACGGGTTTCTAGCTTTTGGAGGGTTTGAAGAGGGATATTGATAGTTCTTCATTGAGGTGTGGTTTTTGGACTCTAAACTCGTTTATATGTGATTAAAGGTCTATTTAGTGGTGGAAATGTGGGTAATTAGGGCTTGAGATTAAAAGACCTTAAAATGGGGGATTGAGAGGTCATTGGACTCCGATTTCAGTGTTCTTGGTATGCATAGACTCGTGGGAGAATGAGGATCATTTGATGTAAATTTTATTGAGTTCCAAGAGTTGGATCCAGGGGTCGGGTTTGGCCAATTTCAGGAATTGTGCCTAAAATTGATAGTTGTCAAATGTGTTTAATTTCCCTATCATATTTTGACGTTGTGAATCTGATTTTGATAGAATCGGAGCATTTGGGAGCTGATTCGAGGGGCAATAGCATTGCAGAGTAGATTTTGGACTGTTTTGAGGTACGTACCGATTGTAACTCTAAACCTGAGGGTATGAAACCCCGGTATTTTACATTGTTTTGGTAAATGAGGTGACGCACATGCTAGGTGACGAGCGTGTGGTCGTGCACCTATGGGGATTGTGACTTGGTCCGTCCCATAGCGATTATTAAGTCGCGTATTCGATTTGAAACCTTACGATATCCTGTATTTTAGAAATCTATACTTGTTTATAGGCTGTAAGCCATATTGGGGCCTTGTGCTGATCTGTTTAGACCTTCAGAGGTAATTTTATGCTATTCTCACACTATCCTGATAGAACATTTGCGAACTCAGTCATGTTTTCTACTTATTGTTATTTTCACTGTTATTATACTGTTTTGAAACTCTGAGAGGTAATTTGGGGCTGAGTCTTGTGAGTTGAGATGAGTTGCCCGAGTGGCTTGTGAGGATGACTGAGTGAGGCCGAGGGCCGAGTATGTGACGATAGTTATGGATCGGGTTGCACGCCGCAGCAATATGTATTATATATTAGATGGATCGGGCTACACACCGTAGCATATATATATATTGGATCGGGCTGCACGCCACAACAACATAGTACTTGGGCTGTAGGAGCCCATCCAGAGTCTGTACACCCCCTAGTGAGCACAATCGACTATTATATATGGCTCGGGCTGCACGCCGCAGCGTATTATATATGGATCGGGCTGCACGCCACAACAATATGTATTATATATGAATCGGGCTTCACGCCGCAACAATATGTATTATATATAGATCAGGTTGCGCGCCACAACAATATATGTATATATATATATATATATATATATATATATATATATATATATATATATATATGTATTGTATCGCGCTGCATGCCGCAACAGTTGAGTGGTTATCTGGTACTTGTTTAGTTAGAGTTCTTAGTGAGAGCATGGCATACTGACAATGGAGATCTAAGTGACTGAGATACCTTGATATGAGAGAGATTGGGCCTGAAAGGCGGATACATTGTGAATTTTACTGTTTTCTCACTCTTCTTTATACTGAGTTTACGTAACAAAAGTTGAACTACTATTTTTACAAAAATATGATTTATAAATGCTCGTCATTGCACTTAAGTTTTTAGTTACTTTGGTTACTTACTGAGTTGGCGTACTCACGTTACTCTCTGCACCCCTGTGTGCAGATCCAGGTACCAGACCATCTCGCTAGTGTCTCCTGACGTGCTTAGATTTTTTATCCAGGATCGAGGTAGCTGCTCAGCGTCCACAGATGACCTCTTATCCTTCTTATCCCTATACTTTGATGTTTCTTTCGGCCTTGTACTAGTGACAATGTTATATTTTAATACATTGTATTATCATCTTAGATGCTCATGATAGTTGACTCCCGAGGTCTGGGGGCGGTGTAGATTGCTTGTTCTTATTATTATTCATGTTGAAATTGTCTTAAAGGTGGATCCTTATCAGTTTATGAGTTTTATATTTCTATAAAACAGTGAAAAGTTGATTTCACTATGTAAAGGACTAGCCTAGTTTCACGATAGACACTATCATGGACCTTGTGGATTTGGGGTTGTGACATCGCCTTAGCCTCGTCACTACTTCGTCGAGGTTAGGCTCGACACTTACCAGTACATGGGGTCGGTTGTATTGATACTACACTCTGCACTTCTGTGAGGATTTTAGAGTCGGTCCGTGCGGAGACTACTAGAGAGCTCAGATCGAAATTTTCGGAGACTTGAGGTATGGCTGCTTAGCGCCTGCAGCCCCTCGAGTCCCCTTCCTCTTTCTATTTAGCTGTGCATTTTCATTTTAGACGTCTTTGTATTTATTTCAGACCCTTGTATGTACTATTCTAGTAGTTAGTGCAATCGTGACACCATGTTCAAAGATTTTGTAGTAGTTGTTTATAGTATTAGCTTCCGCATTGGTATTTCAGTTATTTTAGTGTTTTTCGTTATTCAATTCAGCTGTTAAATGGATAATATATTCTAATATTTTATTGCCTAGCAAGTGAAATGTTAGGCGCCATCATGGTCCCGACGGTGGAAATTCCAGGTCGTGACAAGTTAGTATCAGAGCACTAGGTTACATAGGTCTCACGAGTCACGAGCAAACTTAGTAGAGTTTGGAGGATATGTACGGAGACGCTTGTACTTATCTTCCAGAGGTTGTGGAGTTAGGAAAAATTTAAATTATATTCTTCTCTGTTGTGCAATTTTTATTCTATCATTGCTGATTGAATCCTTATATTATGTTCTCTCGCAAAAGGCAAGAACACGTACCGCATCCTTAGCTGAGCAACAACCAGTGCCCCCAATTGCAGCTCCTATGAGGGGCAGAGATCGAGGCCGAGGCCGTGCCAAAGGCCGAGGCAGGGACAGGGGAAGGGCTCATCCTAGAGCCCGAGCAGCAGTACTAACGACAGAGCCTTAGGTAGAGTCTGATGAGAAGGCTCCATCCCAGACTTTTCCAGCAGGACCAACTCAGGTCTCGGAGGAATTAATTGTCACCCAAGTGCTACATGATGCTTTGGTCCGTTTGGTGGGTCTTATAGAGAGTGTGGCCAAGGCGAGCAATTTTCCCATGGCACCAGCTGTCTCTCAAGCTGGAGGAGGAGCACAGACTCATGCTACTCATATCGCGGAGCAGATGGCTCCCCAGTATAACACTCCAGCAGCTCAGCCAGTTGGAGTAGTTCAGCTAGCTGTTACGGAATAGGCCAGTGATGGTCATGCTATGGTTCCTAAGGGCTTATTGAGATTGGACAATTCCACCAAGCTATTTCTAGATCACTACAGTGAAACACCTTCTGAGGACCCACAGGATTATCTTGAATGCTGCCAAGAGGTGCTGCGGAACATGGGAATTGTGGAGACTAATGGGGGTGACTTTTCTGTGTTTCAGATGACGGGTTCTGCCAAGAAATGGTGGAATGATTTTGTATTGACCATACCAGCTGGATCCTTGGCTTTTACTTTGGACCAGTTCTCTTAGATATTTATTGAGAAGTTCCTTCCTATCACCTAGAGAGAGAGCTAACGCAGGCAATTCGAGCGCCTCTAGTAGGGCAGTATGACTGTCACCTAGTATGAGGCCCTCTTTGTGGACTTAGCCCATCATGATATTTGTCTACTTCATATCGAGAGAGAGAGAGAGAGAGAGAGAGAGAGAGAGGTGGGGAGGTTTTTTGAGGGAATCACTAATCCTATCATGTTGAAGATGGCCAAGGACACCCGGAGTGAGATTTTATTTTAGACGGTTGCCAATGTCGCCAAGAGGATCGAGGATGTTCTTTCAAATGAGAGAGGGCATGGGTATGAAAAGATACCTCGTCATTCCAGCGGATTTAGTTGCACCTCATCTGGATGAAGGGGTTTTTTTGGTTGGGGTCATCTGTCACGCCCCAAAAATCGAGGGACGGGATCAGCGCCTAACCGAGTGAACCGGTCAAGAAGCCTGATTAGCCTTTCCTACCCGACTCGTTTCTCCCCCGTGTTTATAGCATACATTATTTACATAAGGTAGCAAGAGATAAATCAAAAGAATATATTCATAACATTAAGTCCATTTTCCTCTTTCACCATTACCAACATTAGATCTTTTAAAACATACATACCAATTACAATATTCACGATACGAAATCACGATTACGATTAAATCCAACACCTACCCAAAACATATTCACAACCCACATAAGTGTCTATGGATCCTCTAAGAGTATGGATAAATGAACATAGACCTGCCGACGACAAGGCCCCGGCTATACCTCAAAAGGAACAACATGTACAAAGGTGATCAACATGAAACTACACATGGCCCCGGGAGGAAATTGGGCTCACCAGAACTGCTGAAGGGAAGAGGAGAAAACACCACTATCGTCGATCGGCGCTACTTGCTACAGAACCACCTACATCCATTTAAAAAATGTAGCGCCCCCAGCAAAAGGGACGTTAGTACCATTGAATAGTACTAGTATGTATGATCAAACTCTACTCTAGACAGGATAAACATCAACAGGAAATGAAACAAATAGAGACATCATATAACATTCACCGACGTAGGGGAAAACACAAATAAGAGTCACCATGTTTCTTATCCTGTTTTGCCATGTTTTGGTTAATAATATTTTAAGTTCAAGTGTTATTATTATTATTAATGAACCACCGTGTCGTTGTCACACGGTGTCCGGTCTAGGCCCGACCGGATAAGTCATCCTAGGTGAGGCACCAACAACATCATATCTCATATCATCACTGTGGAATTTTCACACGGTGTCCGGTATCTCACCGGCTAGGTCATCTCAACTAAAACAGTGAGGCAATAATCAATATCATATCTCAATCAGAATGTCTCCATGTGTACGGTATGGAGTCCGATCCCGGCCCGATCGGCTAGACCATCTCACCCTAGGACATCACCCATCATTTCTTTGATTTTTAGTTCGCTTTTATCATTTCCATATTTTGATTCACATCTCATATCATTTCACTCTTGTGATTCATATTTCATATCATTTAAATCCTTTGATTCATATTTCATATCAATTCAAGCTTTTGATTTACAATTCATATCTATTCAATCTTTTGATTCACATTTCATTCAATCTTTCACATCTACCAAACCCATAACATAAGAGGATTTGCACACGTAGTAGAAGAAAGAGAATAATGATCACAAGTCATACTTTCAATTAGCATAACAACATGGTAGTAACATGGAATGACATAGAAGCAAGAATTCCTCAACTTGACACATACGACATATAAATTCTATAGAGATTCAAACAAGAGAATCATACCTAGAAAGCGAACACCAATAGGTTTATCCTATGAAGATTAGAGTTAGCCATACATACCTCGATTTGGGATTTTTCCTTAATTTCTACCACAATCACCGTACCTTCTCGCACCTTCAATCTAGTTCACAATGTGGCACAAATGAACTTAGAATTAGGAATAATGATCATGCATTGCAATCACTTGAGCATTCTATCAAACACTAGGTGTTCGTCTACATTAAATGGCCTTTTTAGTGAAAGATCACTCTAACCCATTTCCCTCCACTAGATTATGACTAGTTGGTTACATGCATGCAAAATTCCTACCCCCATCTTCATGAACTCACCTAACCATGCTTCATTTTAACAAAAATATTGAAATTAAGGTTAGTGGGGTAGAAGCTTACCTCTTGATGTGAAGAAAATGGTGTCCTACTCGATCAATTCTAGGCCTGAGTAGTGGTGGTGGATCTAATTGATGAGTTGGGACTCTTTCTCACTAGAACCCACTCTATCCTCTCACTATTTTATCAGAAAATAGTTAAAATTATGAGGGATGGGTGTTATATTAGGCTTGGGGTCGGGTTTTAAAAATTAGGAAATAGGAGCCCCGATGCAGGTTTGCAATCCGGAATGCGATCGTATTCCGGTTATGTGGCCTGCAAACCTGCCGCATTATTGGCCTTTAGCTGGGCCAAAAAGAAAAAGGAACTGCTCAGGTATGCGGCAACTATACGGTCCGCATACTTGTTATGTGATCGCATAGTGCGCCGCACAACCCCCTACGCAAAAACTCAGGTGCAACTGTGCGACAACTATGCGGCCCGCATACATGATATGTGATTGCATTTTGGGCCACATAGTTTTTCGCAAAATGGACAACAATCTGTCCAATCATGCGACCACTGTGCGGTCCGCAGACTTGATATGCGATCTCATAGTGGACCGCAGATTCGCACAAACTTGAAAAATTCTATCCTCTAAGTCTTGGGGTACTTTTCACTCTAAAAAGGTCCGATTTAAGAATTTCTATAGTTATATCAACATGGGGATCTGTCCCGGCATCGTTTCTTGTTAAGAATTCAACGGGAATTTACATCCTCCCCTACTTAAAATCATTTGTAATCGAATGAGGATCGGGGTATTACTTGGGTTTGAAAATACTGTAGACCAACCTCCAAATTTTCACTAACTCTGATTTGTCCTAAAAATTTCGCCCTAGTTTCCTTTGTAATTAGACCTATCCACCTGTGAGAGAGCCCCCAAAACACACTTCAACGAATTCAACATAATTCAGTTACTTTAACAAATTCCACATAATTCAGTTAACAAAATAACACACAAATGTTAACCACATAATTCAGTTAACACAATAACACACAAATTTTAGGGGAGTGGGGTGGCTCTACACAATATGACATGTAATGCAATTATTTAGAGATAACCAACTTCATAAACGACTACCTGACTTATTCAAACAAATGGGGGTACTTCTTTTTCATTTCATTCTCCGCTTCCCACGTGGCTTTCTCGACTTGTTGATTTCGCCATAACACTTTAACTGATGCAATTTCCGTGTTTCTGAACTTACGAACCTGCCTACCTAGAATAACAACCGGAATTTCTTCATACGAAAACTCTTCATTAACTTCAACGGTCTCAACGGGCACGATGGCAGACGGGTCTCCAATCACTTTCTTTAACATGGATACATGAAACATCGGGTGTACCAATGACATTTCAGGGGGCAACTCAGCCTATATGCCACATGTCCTATATTTTGAGTGATCCTATACGGCCCAACATTTATTGGGCTCAGTTTCCCTTTCTTTCCAAACCGCATGACCCCCTTCATGGGAGATACCTTTAAGAATACCCAATCATCTACTTGGAACTCCAAATCCCTGTGACGAACGTCCAAATATGATTTCTGGCGGCTCTGAGCAGTTTTCAACCGTTCCTTTATGACTCAAACCTTCTCCATAACTTGGTGCACAAGATCCGGTCCCAACAGTTCGGCCTCTCCAACCTCGAACCACTCAATCAGAGACCTACACCTCCTACCGTACAAAGCCTCAAATGGGGCCATTTGAATACTGGAGTGGAAACTGTTGTTGTAAGCAAATTCTATAAGTGGCAAATGATCGTCCTAACTACCTTTAAAATCAAGCACACAAACTCGCAACATGTCCTCAAGCGTCTGGATAATCCGCTCTGCTTGTCCGTCGGTCTGTGGGTGGAAGGCTGTGATGAGATTTAGCTGCGTTCCCAAACCTTGCTAACATTTCTTCCAAAAGTTAGATGTGAATTGGGACCCTTGATCCAAGATAATGGAAACTGGAGTGCCATGGAGCCTGACTATTTCTTTGATATACAACTGAGCATATTGTTCTGCAGTGTCGGTGGACTTGACTGGAAAGAAATGTGCTGACTTCGTGAGCCGATCGACTATTACAAAAATTGAGTTAAACTTGCGCGTAGTGCGGGGTAACCCTACCACAAAATCCATATTGATCATCTCCCATTTCCACATTGGTATTTCTATAAGCTGCGCCAACCAAACGAGCCTCTGATGCTTGGCCTTCACTTCCTGACAGTTCGGGAATTTAGCCACCAAGTCCGCCACACCTCTCTTCATGCTATTCCACCAATAAACTTCCTCGAGATCGTGATACATTTTCGTAGAACTTGGGTGTACGGAATATCTAGAATTGTGAGCCTTTGCCATTATCCTTTCCCGAAGGTCATCCACATCCGAAACACATAATCTCCCTTGGCACCGCAAAACACCGTCATCCTTGCTAAGTGAAAAAGCTGTGGTCCTGTGATTAAGAATTTTCTCTCTCAGCCGTGCCATTACTGGATCATTGAATTGCTTTTCCTTAACTTCCGCCACAAGCGAATATTCAAATCCGTTATGTACCAACACATTCCCTTCGTCTGAGGCCGTAAGACAAACCCCTAGACTGGACAAGTGGTAAACCTCTCGAGCCAAAGGCCTATGACCTGCTTCTAAGTGAGTCAAACTACCCATGGATTTCCGACTAAGAGCGTCTGCCACCACATTCGCTTTCCCTGGATGGTAAACGATATTCATATAATCTTTAAGCAATTCCAACTATCTCCTCTGCCTTAAATATAATTCCTTCTGTTTGAATAGATATTGGAGACTCTTGTGGTCTGTGAATACGTCCACATGGACCCCATAAAGATAGTTCCACCAGATTATTTATGCAAAGACAACTGCTGCAAGCTCCAAATCATGTGTTAGATAATTCATTTTGTGATTCTTAAGCTGCTTCGAAGCATAAGTTATAACCTTACCGCATTGCATTAACACACACCCTAGACCAACCTTTGAAGCATCAAAATACACCACAAACCCCTATGTACCCTCTGGCAAGGTCAACACCAGCGCCAAAGTCAATCTTGATTTTAATTCTTGGAAACTCCTTTCACAAGCATCAGACCACTGGAACTTGACCGCTTTTGCGTCAGCTTAGTCAATGGGGAGGTGAGTGTAGAGAATCCTTCCACGAACCTCCGATAATATCCAGCTAAACCCAAGAAACTGCGACTCTCTGTCGGGGTCGGTTGTCTAGGCCAATCTTTCACAGCTGCGATCTTTTGGGGATCAACCTGAATCCCTTCCCTGAAGACAACATGGTCCAAAAAGGTAACTGGTTCTAGCCAAAATTCATATTTTGAGAACTTTGCATACAATTGGTACTGATGAAGAGTCTGTAGAGCTGCCCTGAGGTGATTAGCATGATCTTCCTTACTTCGTGAATAAACAAGGATATCGTCGATGAAGACTATTACAAAAGAGTCAAGAAATGGCTTGAAGACCCGATTCATAAGGTCCATGAAAGTTGTCGGGGCATTGGTAGCCCAAAAGATATTACCAAGAATTCAAAGTGCCCATACCGCGTCCTGAAGACGGTCTTAGGAATATCCTGCTCCCTGATCTTTAGTTGGTGATACCCGTACCGCAAATCAATCTTTGAGAAGAACCTATCACCTTGCAATTGGTCGAACAAATCATCTATATGAGGCAATGGGTATTGGTTTTTGATTGTGACCTTGTTGAGCTGCCGGTATTCAATACACATTCGCAGCGATCCATATTTCTTTCTGAGAAAAAGGACCGGTGCGCCCCAAGGAGACACATTTGGCCTAATGAAACCCTTTTCTATAAGATCCTTTAACTGCTCCTTTAACTCCCTTAATTTCGCTTGCGCCATCCTGTAGGTTGGAATAGATATTGGCTGCGTGTCTGGCAATACATCAATCCCGAAATCGATCTCTCTATCTGGTGGAATCTTAGGAAGCTCACCCAGAAAAACATCAAGGAATTCATTCACAATAGGCACGGACTCAGGAGCAGGCACCACAAAAGTGGTGTTCGCAACCCGGACCAAATGGTAGATGCACCCTTTTCTGATAATTTTTGAGGCCTTAAGGTAGGAAATAAACCTACCTCTTGGCACAATATTATTCCCCTCCCACTCAATAGCTGGTTCATTAGGAAACTCGAGCCTCATAATTCTCGTTCAGTAGTCGAGTTTAGCAAAACATGAATAGAGCCAATCCATCCCCATTATTACATCAAAATAAACCATCCCTAGCTCAATAAGATCGGTCGTGGTATCCCGACCACACACCGTGACAACACAATTCCTATAGACTCGCGCGACCGTAATAGATTCACCAACCGGAGTCGACACTGAGAATGACTCATGAAGTTGTTCTGGTTCTATCCCAAAACTTGAAGCAATAAAAGGAGTAACATATGACAAAGAAGACCCGGGATCAATAAGGGCATACACATCATGACATTGAACAGTCAGAATACCTGTGACGACATCTGGAGAAGCTTCTGCACTCTGACGACCAATCAAATCATAGAATCGGCTGGGTCCTTCCCGACCCCATGCACCACCCCTAGCTGCACCACGCCCTGCTGGTGCTGGAGGGCCTCGGGCTGGAGGGCGTGCTGAGGATGTAGCAGCTGAAGAACTGGATGGATGGCCGATGCCCCAACCTGCTCCCTAGATGGATGAACGACAGTCTCTCTGAATATGGCCTCTCATCCCACACCCATAACATAATGGCATGTCCAGGTGGCAGAGCCCCGAATGCCACTTCCCACACTTAGGGCAGAGGGTCCTATACTGCTGCTGGAAACTCCCTCCTAATCGACCCTGATGGTGGAACCTCCTGCTTCCTAGAACAGGCCCAAAGTGACCTCCCTACTGATGATTGTGCCATGATGGCGAGGCACTAGCTGAATACTGGGCATAAGACTTGGATGACCCTGATGACCCTCCCCCGAGGACTAGTCTCCCACCTCCAAATGAACCCCCTGGGTTGCCCGCTGACTATGCCCTGCTACCACCTTCTCGATGCATCCTTAGTTTCAACTTCCGAGCCTCTGTAGCCTTGGCGAATCCCACAATCTTCCCATAGTTCATGTCAGAATATAGAGCAGTTGTTGCAACTTCATTAGCAACCAAGGGACCAAGGCCCTGCACAAACCGGTAAACTCGGACCTCCATGGTCGGCATCATATGAACGACATACTTGGACAGGCGCACGAATTCCATATGATATTCCCACACACTTCTATTACCTTGCTTGAGGACCTCAAACTCTGATACTCAGGCTGCCCTAATCTCGGCGGGCAAGAAATGATATGTGAAGACATCTGCAAACTCACTCCACCTCGCCGGAAGGCTCCCCTCCTCACAAGAATCCTCCCACATCTCGAACCAAGAATATGCCGCTCCCTTCAAGCGATAGGAGGCAAACTTTACTCCCTCTGTCTCAGTAGCACGCATGACTCAGAGGGTCTTGTACATCGATAAAATCTTGAGGATCAGCCTCGGGGTCAGTACCTGTGAACTCTGGAGGGGCTAGCTGAAGAAACTGGTTGACCCTGGAACCTTAGGAATCCCCTTGACCGCTAGAGAATGTGGGGGAAACATTTGATCTATGGGCCTGAGAGGCCACCAATTGTGTCAACATCTCAATAGCTCCCCTAAGGTCCCAATCAGAAATACTAGGACCGGAAGCTGGGGATGGAGGAGGATCAGGAATTTCAGCGGGAGGCATTGTAGCACCCTCCGCTGGAGCAGGAATGAGAATGGTCTGGCCATCGGCGGAGGAGTCAGGATGATTCATGGTCGGGGAATCATTCTCACCCGCACCATCAGATTGGGAATTTATGGCCACTCCTGGGGTGGCATTGGTCTCTAGGCAGAGTCGAGCTTTCTTCCTAGGTGCCATTTACTGAAAGTTGAAATAATGCATGAGTTAGAGAGGAACAACCTCACCTTTCACTCCATCACACGATACATAATAACAATGAAGGGTAGTATTCCTAAATGTCCAAGCAGCCCCCTAATTATAGATGTGGTCGACAACATATCGATAAGAAGGGCTGTACTAGACATGACTCTGAGACATCCTAGGACACTTTTAAAACCTTAGGCTCTGACACCAGTTTTGTCATGCCCCAAAAATCGAGGGACAGGACCGGAGCCTAAACGAGTGACCCGGTCAAGCAAGACTAATTAGCCTTTCCTACCCGACTCATTTCTCCCCTATGTTTATAGCATACATTATTTACATGAGGTGGCAAGAGATAAATCAAAAGCATATATTCATAACATTAAGTCCATTTTCCTCTTTCACCCTTACCAACATTATATCTTTTAAAACATACATACCAATTACAATATTCACGATACGGAATCACGATTATGATTAAATGTAACAACTACCCAAAACATATTCACAACCCACATAAGTGTCTACGAAGCCTCTAAGAGTATGGAGAAATGAACATAGACCTACCGATGACAAGGCCTCGGCTATACCTCAAAAGGAACAACATGTACAAAGGTGATCAACATGAAACTACACCCGGCTCCGAGAGGAAATGGGGATAACCAGAACTGCTGCAGGGAAGAGGAGAAAGCACCACTATCGTCGATCAGCGCTACCTGCTACAGAACCACCTACATCCATTTAAAAAATGTAGCACCCCCGGCAAAAGGGACGTTTTAGTACCATTGAATAGTACTAGTATGTATGATCAAACTCTACTCTAGACAGGATAAACATCAACATGGAATGATACAAATAGAGACATCATATAACATTCACCGAATAGGGGAAAACACAAATAAGTGTCACCATGTTTCTTATCCCGTTTTGCCATCTTTTGGTTAATAATCGTTTAAGTTCAAGTGTTTCTATTATTATTAATGAACCACCGTATCGTTGTCACATGAAGTCCGGTCTCGGCCCGACCGGCTAAGCCATCCAAGGTAAGGCACCAACAACATCATATCTCATATCATCACCGTGGCATTTTCACACGGAGTCCACTATCTCACCGGCTGGGTCATCTCAACTGAAACAGTGAGGCAATAATCAATATCATATCTCAATCCGAATGTCTCCATATGTACGACATGGAGTCCGATCCCGGCCCGATCGGCTAGGCCATGTTACCCTGGGACATCACCCATCATTTCTTTGATCTTTTAGTTAGCTTTTATCATTTTCCATCTTTTGATTCACATCTTATATCATTTCACTCTTGTGATTCATATTTCATATCATTTCAATCCTTTGATTCATATTTCATATCATTTCAATCCTTTGATTCATATTTCATATCAATTCAAGCTTTTGATTCACATTTCATATCAATTCAATCTATTGATTCACATTTCATTCAATATTTCACATCTACCACACCCATCACATAAGAGGATTTGCACACGTAGTAGAAGAAGGAGAATAATGATCACAAGTCATACTTTCAGTTAGCATAACAACATGGTAGTAACATGGAATGGTATAGAAGCACGAATTCCTCAACTTGACACATAAGACACATAAATACCATAGAGATTCAAACAAGAGAATCATACCCAGAAAGTGAACACCAATAGGTTTATCCTATGAAGATTAGAGTTAGCCATACATACCTCGATTTGGGATTTTTCCTTAATTTCTAAAACAATCACCGAACCTTCTCGCACCTTCAATCTAGTTCACAATGTGGCACAATTCAACTTAGAATTAGGAATAATGATCATGTCTTGAATTCACTTGAGCATTCTATCAAAAACTAGGTGTTACTCTAGAGTGAATGACCTCTTTTTAGTAAAAGATCACTCTAACCCATTTCCCTCCACTAGATTATGACTAGTTCGTTACATACATGCAAGATTCCTACCCCCATCTTCAAGAACTCACCTAACCATGCATCATTTTAAAAAAAAATCTGGAAATTAAGGTTGGTGGGGTAGAAGCTTACCTCTTATGGTGAAGAAAATGGTGTCCTACTCGATCAATTTCAGGCCTGAGTAGTGGTGGTGGATGGAATTGATGAAGTTGGGACTCTCTCTCACTAGAACTCACTCTCTCCTCTCTCTATTTTATCAAAAAATAAATAAAATTATGAGGGATGGGTGTTATATTAGGCTGGGGGTCGGGTTTTAAAAAATAGGAAATAGGAACCCCGATGTAGGTTTGCGGTCCGGAATGCGGTCACATTATGATTATGCGGTCCGAAAACTTGCCACATTATTAGCCTTCAGCTGGGCCAAAAAGATAAAGGAACTGCCCAGGTTTGTCGGCAACTATGTGGTCCGCATACATGTTATGTGATCGCATAGTGCGCCGCACAACCCTCTTCGCAAAAACTTAGGTGCAACTATGCGACAACTATGCAGCCCGCATACATGATATGTGATCGCATTTGGGACGCATAGCTGTCCTCAAAATGGACAGCAATCTGTCCAACCATGCGACCACTGTGATGTCCGCATACTTGATATGCGATTGCACAGTGGACCGCAAATTTGCACAAACTTAAAAAATTCCATCCTCTAAGTTGTGCGGTACTTTTCACTCCAAAAAGGTCCGATTTAAGAATTTCTATATTTATAACAACATGGGGATCTGTCCGGGCATCGTTTCTAGTTAAGAATTCTACGGGTATTTACATCATCCTCCAATGACATATCATTTAGCGCATCAGGCATCTCATAATGCTTTAGGTAATCGTGGTCCTTATATGCCTCATTCTGGATATCCAGCCTACAGTGCAACACCAACTCCTATCAGCGCGCCTCTTATTAAGAGTCATTACCGTGATCATCCGGACCTTTTAGGTTAGTCTCTATGTCAACAACCATAGCACCAGGATGGATGTTTTGAGTGTGGTGGTTTTAGCTATACCAGGAGGAATTGTCTGAGATTATTGGACGGCACGCCACAACAGAATTCTCATGCCATGATTCCGGCACCGAGTGCACCACCGCCCACTCAGCTAGCTAGAGGTAGGGGTTAGCAACCAGAGGTAGAGTTCATGCTGCTAGATGTTGAAATCAAGCTATTAGATGTGGAGGTTAGGCCGCTAAAGGTGGAGGCCAGACAATAGTAGGTTGTCCTATGGACATGGTTCAGAGTGGTGGGGCCCAGCCTCGATGTTATGCTTTCCCAACCAGGCCACAGGTAGAGTCGTCTGATGCCGTTATCACAGGTACTGTTTCAGTTTTGAGTAGAGATGCTTCAGTTCTATTTATTCCGGGTTCTACTTATTCCTATGTGTCTTCCAATGTTTCTTCATATTTGGTTGTGCCTCGTTGTTCTTTGAGTACTCCTGTTTATGTGTCGACACTTGTGGGATATTCTATTATTGTATATCGTGTCTATTGTTCGTTTATGGTTATCATTAGAGGTCTTAAGTCTTACGTAGATCTTCTACTTATCGATATGGTTGATTTTGATGTCATTTTGGGTATGATTGGTTGTCACCTTATCATGCTATATTGGATTGTCACGCCAAGACTATGACCTTAGCCTTGTCGGGGTTTCCTAGTTTAGAGTGGAGAGGGACTCTAGGCCATTCTACCAACAGAGTTATCTTTTATATGAAGGCTCGACGTATGGTCGAGAAGGGTTATCTAGCGTATTTGGCTTATGTCCGTGATTCTAGTGCGGAGGTTCCGAGTTGTCCGAGAGTTTCCAGAGGTATTTCCTGTAGACCTACTAAGGATACCACCCGACAGGCATATCGACTTCTGTATTGACTTGGTTTTGGGCACTCAGCCCATTTCTATTCCTCCATACCGCATGTCCTCACCAGAGTTGAAAGAATTGAAGGAGCACTTGCTAGATTAGCTTGACAAGAGCTTCATTAGACCTAGTGTCTCGCCCTTGGGTGCGCCTGTGTTGTTTTTCAAGAAGAAGGATGGATCGATGAGGATGTGCATATATTATGGGCAGTTGAACAAAGTCACCATCAAGAAAAAGTATTCATTTTCGAGGGTTGACGACTTATTTGATCAACTTCAGGTTGTCAAGGTGTTTTCGAAGATTGATTTGAGGTCTGGCTACCTATCAGTTGAGGATTAGATGTCCCTAAGACATCTTTTCGAACTCGGTATGGGCATTATGAGTTTCTAGTGATGTCATTTGGGCTGACAAATGCCCCGGTAACATTTATGGATTTGATGAACCGAGTGTTCAAGCCTTATCTGGATTCCTTCGTGATTGTGTTTATTGATGATATCTTGATCTACTCCCGCAGTCGAGAGTAGCACGAGTAGTATCTTCGAATCGTACTTTAGACTTTGAGAGACAACTAGTTATATGCTACGTTTTCAAAATGCAAGTTTTGGTTGAGATCAGTCACCTTCTTGCGGCACGTTGTATCAACATAGGGCAATCATGTGGATCCTAAGAAGATTAAGGCAGTTCAGAACTGGCCCAACCCCAATTCAGCTATAGAGATCTGGAGTTTCATGGGATTGGCGGGTTATTACTGTAACGACCCGATCTGTCGTTACGTGAAACCTGCATTTTAATTGTTTTTATTGACTTATTATAGATTGGTTATTCTATTATTAATGTGTTAGAGTTGATAGGTTTGAAATCGGAATGGTTAAATGAGAACTCAGGCACTTAGTCCTTAAAAATAACCTTAAAATGGGAAAAGTCAACTAAGAGTTGACTTACTAGTAAACGACCTCGGAATGCGAATTTTTTGGGTCGAATAGCTTCGTTAGGTGATTTGGGACTTAGGAGTGTGTTCAGAATAATTTTGTGATGTCCGATGTAGAATTAGGCTTGAATTGGCGGAAGTTAGTTTTTGGCGATTCCCGTCGGTAGTGGAAAAAAGGCTATCGGGGTCGGAATGGAATTCCGACAGTTGGAACAAGTTCGTCAAGTCATTTTGGACTTGTCTGCAAAATATCAGGTCAATCGGAGTTGATTTGGATAGTTTCGGCATCATTGGTGAATTTTAGAAATATCAAAGTTCTTAGGCTTGAATCCGATGCAAATTTGGAGTTTTGATGTTTTGAGAGCGAAACTAAGTTTGAATGATGTTATGGAATATGTTGGTAAGTTTGGTTGGGGTCCCGAGGGGCTCGGGATTGATTTCGAGTGATTAACGAACTCATTTGGACTTGAATACATAGCTGGTTTTCTGGTTTTTGTGCACCACAATTTCCTTCACTGCGATCGCGAGGGAAGTAATGCGATCACTGAGAGTTAATTTGGGGCAGGTAAAAAATGTTCTGTGCGATCGCAAGTGTAGAGATACGATCGCAGAGTAGAGGGAAATAAAGCAGTGCGATCGCGTAGGTGAGGGTGCGATCGCACAAGGTAATTGGGCGCGTGGGGCTGTCCGAAAAAATACACTGTACGATCGCATGAGGGGACCTGCGATCGCGGAGCAGGGAAAAATTTGAACAATGCGATCGCGTGGGTTTTACCGCGATCGCGGAGAACAAATAACTGGGCAGTTAAATAATAAACCCGTCGCGACTTAAACCCTCTTTTTACACCATTGTTGTACGGAAAAAGAGCTCTTGGGGGCGATTTTGAAGAGGGAAATCCTTGTTCTTCATACAGGTAAGTATTTTGATCATTAAAACTCGTTTATGGGTGATTATAGACCATAATCCCAGCCTTTAATTAATGAAAAACAGTAGAAAAATAGGATTTTGGGGCATGGGATTATGAGACCTTCAAGGGTCGATTTGAGGGGTCAAACGAACTCTGATTTTGGTGTTCTTTATATGTAACGACTCGTGGGAAGATGAAGAACACTTTTCTGTAAATATTTTTGAGTTTCGGGACGCGGGTCCGGGGGTCGGGTTTTGCCCGGTTTCGGATTTTTGAGTAATAGTGATATCTTTCTATTGGAAATTGTTCCTTAAGCCCGTATTGATGATAAAAATCTGAACTTGGTAGATTTGGAGCCTTCGGAGGTTTATTCGAGAGGCAAGCGCATTGCAGAATAGTTTTCGGGCTAGTTTTGAGGTAAGTAATGTCTTTAAATCCTGTCCTTAGGGTATGAAACCCCGGACTATGCACCCTTTCACGGGTTTTGGAATAAAAAGGTGGAAAATTTGGAACATGGTTTCTAATTTGGGCGACTATTGATTTGCAAAACCGATTTTTAAGCCTTTGCTTAAATAGTATTTATACATTATGGTATGTTTTGGGATGTAAGCCATGTTTGGGGCCTAGTGGCGATTTGTTTACCCCTTGGGGGATGTTTTTACTATTTTTCCTCACTGCTATGTTTTGATTTTTCACTCAATCTTTTCTGTGAAATTGTTTTGACACTCAGAGTATTTTGATACTACTT
>MDKH01240706.1:0-77681 GCA_005239495.1 Nicotiana undulata | reverse complement strand
GGCTAATTGTTAAATACCCATCAAAATCAAATAAATAATTAATAAAAATAGCTAATAATTATACAAAATGAAATTAATGCTACATAGATAAAAATTAAGGTAATTAGCTAATATTAAAATATAAAAATGACTAATTATCGAATTAAAATAGCATAAATGTACAATTAGACTATAATTACAAAATTTGTTTAATTATAGCTAAATAATGCAAAATTGGTTAATTTGTGAAATAATTAAATCCTAATAGGATTAAAAATGATTAATTGAGCTGGGAAACATTTTGAAATTATTTATAAAACAGTTTATGAATAATTATTGAATATAAAATACTAAATAAATAGAAAAATATGAAAAATAATGGAAAAATACCAATTATTATGAAAAGTGATTTTGAAGGTATATATGCAAGTTTGAAAATAATTTGAGGAAAAATTGGGTATCAACACCATATAGCATCGAACTTCCTCGAAGTCCATGGGAGCCCAACTACAAAGTCCATGGTGATCCGCTCCCACTTCCACTCTGGAATATCCAACCTATGATTCAATCCACCCGGTCTCTGTTGCTCATACTTGACCTGCTGACAGTTGAAACACCGAGCTACAAATCCAACAATATCATTCTTCATCCGCCTCCACCAATAGTGTTGTCTCAGATCTTGATACATCTTCGCGGCACCCGGATGGATGGAATACCGCGAACTATGGGCCTCTGCTAGAACCAACTCTCGAAGCCTATCCACATTAGGCACACATATCCGGCCCTGGATCTTCATAACACCATCCTCACCAATAACCACATCTTTGGCATTACCTCGCCGGACCCTATCCTGAAGAACGAGCAAGTGTGGGTCATCATATTGGCGCTCTTTGATCTAGTCATAAAGAGAAGACATGGAGGCTACGGGAGCTAATACCCGGCAGGGCTCTAACTGGACCGCTAAAGCCTGAACATCAAGTGTTAATGGTCTCTTTGCTGCTGGAATATATGCTAGACTCCCCAAACTCTCTACTCTGCGACTCAAAGCATCAGCCACTACATTGGCCTTCCCCAGATGGTATAAAATAGTGATATCATAGTCCTTGAGAAGATCCAACCATCTCCTCTAACGCAAATTCAAATCCTTCTGCTTAAATAGATGTTGCAGACTACGGTGATCGGTGAAAACCTCACAATACACCCCATACAAATAATGACACCAAATCTTCAAGGCTTGAACAATGGCTGCTAGCTCGAGATCATGTACGGGATAATTCTTCTCATGAGTCTTCAACTAGCGCGAGGTGCCCTTCTGCATCAAAACACAACCGATGCCTATCCTCGAGGCATCATAATACACGGTATAGGAACCTGAAGCTGATGTCAATACTAATACTGGAGCTGAGGTCAAAGCAGCCTTGAGCTTATGAAAGCTCTCCTCACACTCGTCCGATCACCTGAACGGAGCACCCTTCTAGGTCAATTTGTCTAGGGGCGAAGCAATAGAAGAAAACCCCTCCACAAAGCGAAGGTAATACTCTGCCAAATCAATGGAAGCGCCTAATCTCTATAGCTGAGGACGGTCTGGACCAACTATGCACAACCTCTATCTTCTTCGGATCAACCAGAATACCCTCACTGGACACCACATGCCCGAAGAAAGCTACTGAGCCCAGCCAAAACTCACACTTGGAGAACTTTGCATAAAGATTCTCCTCCCTCAATCTCTGAAATACAACTCTCAAATGCTGAGCATGCTCCTCATGGCTACGAGAATATACCAGGATGTCGTCAATGAACACAATAACAAAGGAATCCAAACACGGCTAAAACATGTTGTTCATCAAATGCATAAACGCTTCTGGGGCATTGGTCAACCCTAAAGACATCACCATAAACTCATAATGACCATAACGCGTCCTGAAGCTGTCTTGGGAATATTAGAATCCTAAATCTTCAGCTGATGATACCCGGATCTCAAGTAAATCTTAGAGAACACTCTGGCTCCCTGAAGCCGGTCAAACAAATCATCAATACGAGGAAAAGGATACTTATTCTTGACTATAACCTTGTTGAACTACCGATAATCAATACACATACGCATAGAACCATCCTTTTTCTTCACAAACAACACTGGTGCACCCCAAGGTGACACACTAGGCCGAATGAACCCCTTATTTGGGGGGTTCATGAAGCTGCTCTTTCAATTGCTCCAACTCCACTGGTGACATACGATACGGTGGAGTAGAAATAGGCTGAGTGCCTGGCACCAGATCAGTACCAAAATCAATATCCCTGTCAGGTGGCATGACTGGCAGGTCTACAGGAAACACGTCCGAAAAATCACGGACCATGGGAACAGAATCAATAGTGGGAGTCTCAACACTGACATCCCTCACAAAAGCCAGATATGATAAACACCCCTTCTCTACCATACGTTGGGCCTTCAAGTAAGAAATCACCCTACTGGGCACATACTCAATAGAACCTCTCCACCGAACCCTCAAAAATCCTGGCATATCTAAGGTCACGGTCTTAGCGTGACAATCAAGAACAACATGACACGGAGATAACCAATCCATGCCTAATATCACATAAAAATCAACCATGCAAAGCAACAACAGGTTCACTCGGGTCTCCATACCCCCAATAGATACCACACACGACCGATACACATGGTTCACAATAATAGTATCGCCCACCGGAGTCGACACATGAACGGATGTAACTAAAGACTCATAGGAATACGTGGAACCATGATAAAATAATACTGAAGCATCTCGATGACAGACTAAGACAATACCTGTAATCACTGCATCTGAATCTATAACATCTGGTATGGCTGGGAGTGCATAAATATGAGCCTGGCCTCCACCTGCTCGACCTCCCCCTCTAGGGCGGTCTCTAGCTGTCTGACCCCCACCCCTAGCTGACTGGGCAGGTGGTGAAGTAACTGGAGCTGAAATCGAAAGCTGACTCCTCTGCTGAGATGGATCCCCAAGGAGACGAGGACACTGTCTCCTCATATGCCTGGAATATCAACACTCATAACAACTCCCTAGTGCGGGAGACGGGAACTGAAGGGAACCCCTGACACTAGGATATCAACTAGAAAAACCATGCATAGATTAACCCTGAACTAATGGTGCTTGAGATGAACTCTAGGGTGGAAAAGCACTGAATAAAGAGCGGCCCGAATGAGAACTACAGGGACTCTGCCCTGATGATGCACCATTATAAGCTGGGTGAACTAGCTGAGAAGGCCTAAATGAGCGGCCCCTACCCTGCTGAAACTTCCCTCTGGAAAGAGTACTGCTAAAACTACCAGATCCACGAGGCCTCTTGGACTCACTCTCATCCTGCTTTTGACGGCGAAGTACCTCCATATCCCGGGCAATATCCACAACCTGCTTAAAAGTGGAACCCGATACTCTCTCTCTGGTCATCAGAATATGAAGTTGATAAGTGAGGCCATCTACAAACCTCCTGATCCTAGCTCTCTCAGGAGGGACCAACTCTGAAGCATGATGAGCTAGCTCTGAATATCTCATCTTATACTGCATCACTGTCAACTCACCCTGACGTAGATGCTCAAACTGTCTACGCAGCTCCTCTCTGTGAGACTGGGTAACATACTTCTCTATGAAGAGAGTGGAAAACTACTGCCAAGTAAGGGGTGCTGCACCAACAGGCCTACGCCTCTAATAAGACTCCCACTATGTAAAAGCAGCCCCTGAAAACTGGAAGGTAGCAAACGAGACCCCACTGGTCTCCCTTATCCCTACAGTATGAAACATCCTCTGACACTAGTCCAAGAAACCCTGGGCATCCTCGCCCTCAAAACCACTGAATGTCAGAGGCTAAAGTCTACTAAATCTCTCCAACGTGTGCTGCTTGTCATCTGGCATAACCGGGATCACAAAATCCTGAGCTGGGACAACCGGCTGGGCTGGTGTTTCCCCTAGTGTCTGAATCCCCTAGGTAACCTGCTCAGGTGTCCAGGCACCTGGAGTATGAGTGCCTTCCTCGGCCTGAGAAGTAGCATCAGTAGTAGAAACATCGACTGCCTGTGCAAGACTGGTGCACACAGTCAAAATCTGAGCCAAGTCTCCTGATGGCCTGGAATCACAATAGGCACTGCCGGTTCCTGAGCCGGTCCCGCTAGAGCATCTGCGGCGGGGACTTGATCCTGAACACTAGGTGGATCCACGGGCACTGCCCTGGCTACTACACGAGCTACACCCCTACCTCTACCATGGCCTTGACCTCTCGTTGGTCTAGTTGGTGTCTGGTCACCTTGATCGGTAGTGTGTGTCCTCACCATCTGTGAAAGAATGAAACAATAGAAGTTTAGTTTCTAGAATCAACATATTCGCACGGCAGAATTCAAGAATGTGGGATTTTTCCTAAGGGTTCTGTAGCCTCTCGAAGATAAGTACAGACGTATCCGTAGCAATCCGCAAGACTCTACTAAACCTGCTCATGACCGGTGAGTCATATGTAACCTAGGCTCTGATACCAACTTGTCACGACCCCAAACCCGCACTGGCCGTGATGGCACTTATCGTGATACTAGCCTAGCCAAATCTACCAAAAATGACAAATGAAACTTCCCGTTTAAAAATATAAGTTATCATATTCCATTAAGGTTCCACTTTAAAACATGTTCAACAATAATAATAAAGATAATGATCAATGTCTAACCACAACCCCAAACATCTGGAGTCAACCGTCATGAGCATCTAAGAGTAGTGCAACGTGATACCATTTCCTTACTAATACAAGTCTGTAAATAAATAAAGTCAACAAAATAGGAAGGGGAAAATGGGGCGTGCTACGAACGCCGCACAACTACCTCAATCCCCGAAATCAAGCTCCCAAGCAACTGCGAATCAGCTAGCACTCTGACTCGGTACCTGGATCTGCACACATGGTGCAGGGAGTAACGTGAGTACACCAACTCAGTAAGTAACAACCATAACTAAAGACTTGAGTGCGGTGACGAGCATTTAAAAATCATAAAAAAAATCATGCGATAAACAACAGAAAATATTTAAATCAGATCAGGAAGTCCCCAATTCCGGATCCTTTCATAAAAATCCCAAGTTTCCATTAAAATCTAGTGTAAACCAATGTTATAGCAGTTTCAATGGAGGCTAGTGTAAAAAGGGAGTGAAAACAGTAATTTCATAAATATTAGCCTCTCGGCACTGTGTCACTTGTAAATAAAGCCTCACAGTCACTCGGGACTCCCCTAACATAAGTCAATGCTCACACTCAACACTCTCACTCAACAAGCACCATGTATATATATAACCACTGCGGTGTGCAGCCCGATCTACATAATATCCGCTGCTGCGTGCAGTCAGATCCAAATCATAGTCGACTGCGCTCACTAGGGGTGTACAGACTCCGGGAAGGGCTCCTACAGCCCAAGCGCTATATCGCTGCGGTGTGCACCGCGATCCCTATATATATATATATATATATATATAAATTGTTGCGGCGTGCAGCCCGATCCATCTCTATCCTCACAAATCCGGCTCTCGGCCTCACTCAGTCATCATCCTCACAAGCAACTCGGGAACTCATCACAAATCACGGGGACTCATCCCAAGATATCACTCAATATTCTAAAACAGGGTGATAACATTAATAAATAGCAACAAGTATAAAGCATGACTAAGTTCACATTTTCTATAAACAATAGTGTGAGAATAGTGGAAAGAATACCCCTAAGGGTCTAAAAGGGTCGGCACAAGGCCCCAAACATGTCATACAACGCATAATAAAGTATAAATCTCTAAAATACAGGATATTATATGATTTCAAATCAAGCACGCGGCTTAATTGTCGTTACAGGATGGACCAAGTCACAATCCCTATCAGTGCACGCCCACACGCTCGTCACCTAGCATGTGTGTCACCTCATTTATCAAAAACTGTCACACCTCCTTTTTCACTACCCACGGGATTAATGAAGGGTAATAAGGGAGTTTTTCCACTTTAAGTGACATTATTCGGTTTTGATTTATTATTATTTCAGAGTCGCCACCTGAATTTTTGACGATGCTCCTGGACACTGTTTTTATTTTGAAAATCCCAAACGAGGAATTTGACTCTGTTTTAATTTGTCTGCGACCAGAAATCCGAGTAAGAAATTCTGTTAACCCGGGAGAAGGTGTTAGGCATTCCCGAGTTCCGTGGTTATAGCACAGTTGCTTAACTATTATTACTTGGCCTAAATTATCTGATTATTTTACGTGTTCTAGCCTATTGTATATTTAAAAACTCTTTGAAATTTAACTGATTTTGATAAGTATGAATTTATCTTGAAAACAAGTCATGAGAACGTGCACTTGTTATGCTTTTGAACGTATTACAATTATGCCACATGAAATGCACCCGTAACCGCAACACGTGATTTTATTATGATTTGAAGTTTGAAAACGGGGACATGAGTTGTTGAACCCGAGTGTAGCTTACGTTATCAAGACTATTGGTCATGATAGTTTATAGTGCCTATTTGAAGCAATATTCGATTATTCCTTATGTTTTCTATTTTTTGAAGGAGCGTTTTAGTTTTTTTAAGATCAATTAGGACGTTTATGGATTCATCTTTGAACAAGTCACGATGGCGTGCACTTGTTGTTTTTGAGCACACGGCAACAATGTCACATGAAATGCACCCGCAGTTGCTATGTGCATTTTTATTTGTTTGTAGTTAGGGTCGGGGGCACGAGTTGCCACTCCCGAGTGTAGGTTATGGTTGTTTGAAGTAATACTTGACTATTTTACTAAATTTTAATCTAATGTATTTTTCTCAACCTAAAGGATATATTGAAGATTATTTAAGCTTAAATTCACTTAGTCTAAAGGACAAGTTGCTTGGGCTATGGCCATATTTAGCCCAATTTATCACTTTAGGCCATCTTAATTTTGGCTATTTTTGCAAAGAGAACAAAGCAATTTAAGGCATGCCTAATAAGGAAGGATCTAATTTTACTAGTTCACGAGTAACATATAACAAGCGAAATGGACACTTTCAACTATAATAAGACATTTGATTGAACATTTTATCAATTTGAATAGCTTAAATCCATACTACTAATCCACAAGTCGTGCATATTGAATCATACAAGTCATTATAAGTTCTGGACTCTTAAGCAAACACTTTGAACATCAAATTCGCATTTCTTCAGATACACCGACATCTTTTAAACCAAAACAGTCATTTTTCAGAAAACTTCAATGGGTATTTACGAACTTACTCGAATACGAAGATTGTAGGAAGAAAGACTTAACAGAAAACGCTGTTGAATTTTAATCGGATCCTAATTATCAAATGCCTGGCGAGTATTTTTTTTAAGTTTAAATAAATCATTTTCAGGTAGTAAACCCATGCTCATACATTCGAATAATTTTGAGGAAAATAAAACTGCATAAGGCCTGTTTAATAGTATGGCCCAGTTTCTTTTCCAAAATTTTTATACTAGAACTGAAATCTAAATACCAATTGAATAAGTCCAGTCCACATTTACAATCAATACAAAGTCTATTACATTTCATCTGTTACTATATATTTTCCTAAAGAAAAGATAGAAAAATCATAATAAAAGAAATAATGAAAATTGGCTGCTGCTCCTATGCAAGCTTTGAGACCTGCATTTCCATAACTGTTTTTAAAAAAAAAAAGGACAAACAACTAAACAAATAAATATTCTAAGCATTTTTTTTAGGATAAATCTAACCATTATGGGGTCAGACCTAATCCTAATCACACTATACTATAAGTACTAAAGGCAGAAAACTGTTTTGAGCATTTTTTCTGAAATGAATTTTGACCATGAAATGAGTCAGATTTAATTTCAATGATGCCACTTTATTTGACCTTTAACAGTCATACCCATACTTCACCAAATATTCATTTGAATACTTTTACTACTCTTGGCATTTTTTAGAGAATGAATATGAACATTGTAAGGGATTCATATTCTTTACTCCAAAGAGCCTTTTGATTACCCACTTATATCCGTTGAAAGGATCATTTCAGCAAGTTAAATAACTGCTTATGCACTGTTATGGGATGAATTTGACCATCAAAGAGTCAAATTCATCTACCTTAGTGCTAATATTAACATTATTCTAAACTATGTAGAAACTTTGATTATTTAGGCATTTTAGAGGATGAATCCGACCATTCAAAGGTTCTGATTCCTCACTCTAATGCCCTTCTTAGTTACATACTTTGTACCCTTTTTGAAAGGGTAAACCTTAGCCAACCGTACTAAAGTTTGTGCACTTTCATTGGGTGAGTTGATTATTAAGAAGTCAAACTCATCTACCCTAGTGCTAATACTAACATAATTCTAAACTATAAAGAGACTTTTCTTATTGGGTCTCTTCAGTGAATAAAGAACACAAACAAAAGCATGTTTATGCATTCTTATGGAAAGAACCTGACCACAGAGAAGGTCATGTTCAATGTCCAGCAATGCTAATACACCAAAAATTCTATACTTAAGCTCTGAAATTGAAGATTCTTAAAGAAATTCCAACAGAACATATTTCAACTCCTTTTCATAGATACTAACAACATAAAATTCAAAAGTTCATAGTCTAATATCAATAAGAATCAAACAATACAGATCAAGCATCACAGAATCAATTCAGCATTTAATTTTTTTTAATGTGAATAAGAATAAAGAAACTTCGGCTACAGATACAAATTCGCAAAACAATAAAACCCAGCTTTTGATATGAAAATTCATTAAAGTGGACTGTTACATACCTTTTGAAGAGAAAAATGGTAAAAACTTGACCAAATAAAGGTCAAGTATAGACAGCAGTCAGCAAAATAAGAAGAATCCAGCAGCAATCAACTCCACAGAAAATATATCCCCAGAAAAACTTTTTGAAAACCCAAAACCAGAACTGAATGCTCAAATAGCACCCAGAAATGAGATAATACCACCCCTAAAACCTTGAAGAGTTCTTGAAAGAGTAAACAGATTTTCCCCTTATTTTTGAATGATTCTGATATTTTTATGTTTTCAGAATGTTTTAACAGCTAAGAGTATTCTCAAAGTGTCCAGGAACCTTTTTTAACTAAAGGGAGGGGTCTATTTATAAGATATTAGGGAATGGGATATTCTTTGGAATATTCCCTATCCAAAAGCTGAAAAATAGTACAAAATAGTACACAGGGCAGCTGTCAACATTATCTTTTGGGACAACTGCCCCCTATTCTAGAACATTCTTACTCATTAAAAGACCTTTTTACCCTTGTAAATCTGAATTCCTAATATATATCTCCTAATGTACCCCTTGAAGCCCCTATATTTACCATTAGGTAACCAGGGTAACTTGCTTGGGTTATCATTTAACTCTAGTTAATTGTCTTGTGTGAGTAATTAATGTTATAAAACTAAATTTTAACTTATGTTAATCAATTTTTAGGATGTTAGTTTAATCAAAGATAGTTAGTTAGGTTGATCATTAGGTAAAGAGTAACTTTATCCTGAATTAATTAATTAGTAGCTAACTTTTGTTGTCTTATCAAGATTTAATTAGCAAACTAGTTACTATAGATTGATTAAATTAAACTCCTTAGACTTAGTTGATTGGTCCAATTATCTTATTGTTAGTTACTAGTTATGTTCAACTATTCTTGAGTTAACTAATAGAAGATTATTTGATTAAAAGCTCCTATTAGTCAAACTAGGTCCAGCTTACTACTTAAGGTAAATTGATCCATTTAATTCTTGAGTAAACTGGTTCAATTTGGTAGATTCTAACCAATTAACTAAAATCAGAAGCTTAATTTGACTAATAAGCCTAGGTTAACTAATTTGTTTTAGTTAGTTAGTCCCGAACTAATCATTTTAGATAGATTTTAGGACATAGCCATTTTTTTAAGAGACTATTAGATCTGAAATTCCTCACCAACGGGTGATCTTTTGGAGAAACCAAAGCCGGGACGGGGTTGAGGAGGCCATGGAGATTGTTTGGTATAATTTTGGGGTTGATTGGAGAAGCTCTGCCGCCGGAGGCAATTTTCGGCCGGCGGAGCACGACGGAGGAGGGGTGGAACCACGGTGGTCCGGTGGTGGGGGCAGTTGGTCTCTAAAGGGAGGTGAGAGACGGAGGGGATGATGGGTATTAGGCTTCTGGGCAAATGAGGGGGGGGGGGTAGTTTTAGGACATATTTATTTAAATGGGATGTTGAGTTCCCAGCCGTTGGATCAAACTAGATCAATGCCTGGGATGGATTCCCCAATTAAACGGGGTCGTTTGGACAAGGCTGGGGTTTTGGACCGGGTATTTGGGTCGTTGGTGGGTATGGGTTGGGGCGTATGGGTTGGTGTAAAGACCAGGTTTGGGCCTGGGTGATTTCAAGCCCAGGTCTGAATTTAGTCTCTTTAATTAACTAAACCAATTAATTTAATTTAACTCAAATCTAATTAAATCTAAAGAAATGTAATAATTGATTCTAAACCTCATTTTTATCTAATTACAGATTAATTAGGAATAGAGAACAATTAATTTTATACTCCTAATCAAAATAAACAATTGATTTGGGTAATTAGTTGTTAGAACTTATATTACACCAAATAAACATTATCCGTCTATTATTTAATTAAAATTAATTATAAATAATGAGTTCATAACTCTTTGATAATGGTGACGCAATTTTAATGATTTTAAAAGATGAATCATGAATATGCAAATGCAAACAATTCACAATTAATCACTAAATTCAACAAAAATTCATAAAACCAACTAATTTATTGAGATTTTTGTAGGATGATATGGTAGGTAAAAATCACGTGCTCATAGATTCCCCTCTTTGCTCGAAAACACGAAGAGTTTTCGGGCAAAGACAAAGTGAGCAGTCATAAGCGACTCTACCCATTCACATTGCTCCCTTGCGAAGCGTTTTTGAAAGGTTTGACCGAACCCATGCTTCAAAGGTTGCCTACCTTACCCTTTCACATTAGGATTTCAGCCTCCTGTTGATCCTGTTATCATAGAATTTTGCCGTTTTTTCAATATTTTCCTAGGACAGGTTGGTCCCTTAGTATGGCATGTTGTTGCTTGTCTATGAGTTTTGGCTTCAAAGGTTTTCGTTCCTTACACCTTTCATCATCTGATGCATTTGTATTCACCTGCTCTGTTTCGTCAAGGGATTTTTACTCTGACTGCTCGGAGTAAGAGAATTTTAGTAACCCCTGATGATGATAAAGACAAAGGTTGGTTCCTGAGGTATGTTGCTGTTCTAGTGGGTGAAAATAATCTTCCCTTCTTTGAGAAGTGGAACCATGCACGTAAGTACTTTGGTTCGCACCTGTCTTCTTTACATAAAGTTGTATTATGTTTTTAACACCGCATTTGTTTTCCTCTTGTTTTAAGTAACTATGAATATTGTTGAGAATGTCTCCGATATTCGTAGTTGGGTAGAAAGAATGTTAACTGCTGCTCCTGCCGAGGAAAGATCCTGGAAGTACTTTTCCACAAAGTATAAATGGATTGTCAAGACTCATGGTAAGTAGAGTTTTTTCTCTTTTCTTTCCTTATCTGAATTTTGTTTAATTTTTTTTTAATAGGGTTTTATGCCCGTGGGGCATCTTCATCGCTTCCGAAGATGTCGTTATCTCACGCCCAGAATGTCTTAGCTGGTTCTTCAAAAAGAAAGGTTCAAGGTTCTCGCTTTGGAGTGGAAGATGAGGATGAAGAAGAGGGTGCTTTAGTGCACCGGGAGAGAAGAAGGCGGATAGTTTCTGACGATGAGTCTACTCCCGCGCCTCTTTCTTCCGTGTTGGCAATCAGGCCTTCTTCTTCTCGTGATCAATCCCAGTCCCCAAATCGAGATCCTGCCGAGCGTTTATTTCATGAAGGTTTTGAAATGGACCCTGATGATGTTGTCACGACCCAAAACCTATGGGTTGTGATGGCGCCGGACACCACTGTCAGGCAAGCCAACCCCTTAATCAGTTGAAATACCTTCCTGTTTAACAATTTCGAAATCGTTCCCTTTATTGCATTTCATAATCAAATAAATAATTTTTTTTGTAAATTAAACACGATAGGGAATCCATTTAATTCAATAAAACAAGACTCAACACATCCCCAGAACCCGGTGACACAAGTACATGACCAATTTCTAAGGATTTATACAATTATACAACGCTTGTCCGAAAAACAAATTGGACAAAGGCAATAAATATAAAATGTAAGTACACAGAAGGGAGACTCCGACAGCTGTGGAATGCCTCTGGATGAATGAAACCGGTATAAGTCTCCAAATCAATCACTGTACTATAAAGGTACCTGTGCAAAAAAATGCAGAGAAAGTGTAGTATGAGTACATATACATATATGTACCCAGTGAGTATCCCGTCTAATCTCGAAGAAATAGTGATGAGAGGTCGACTCGATACTCACTAAGGTCCAACAGTGATAATAATAGGCAGGATATAAGGAAAACAGTAGGCATGTAAGACAAACAAACATCGAAATGCATCAATATGAGGTATCCAAATAACGGTGGAAATCAAGCAAGTCCTGTATCCGTCATGGCGTACGACCCGATCCCATAGTGTAATCACTCTCATTACTCCGCCGTGGCGTACAACCCGATCCCATAATGAAATCACTCTCATCACTCCGCCGTGGCGTACGGCCAGATCCCATAATAAAATCACTCCCACCATTCCGCTGTGGTGTACGACACGATCCCATAATGAAATCACTCTCATCACTCCGCCGTGGCATACGGTCTGATCCTATAATGAAATCACTCTCATCACTCTGCCGTGGCGTACGGCCCGATCCCATAATGAAATCACTCTCATCACTCCGATGTGGCGTACGATCCGATCCCATAATGAAATCACTCTCATCACTCCGTCGTGGCGTACGGCCCGATACCATAGTGAAATCACTCTCAT
Source organism: Nicotiana undulata (assembly GCA_005239495.1). NCBI lineage: Eukaryota > Viridiplantae > Streptophyta > Magnoliopsida > Solanales > Solanaceae > Nicotiana > Nicotiana undulata. The sequence continues at coordinate 64,752 of MDKH01240706.1, read as the reverse complement.
CACTCCGCCGTGGCGTACGGCCCGATTCAATAATGAAATCAGTCTCATCACTCCGCCGTGGCGTACGGTCCGATCCCATAATGAAAAACAAGAACAATGGAAATGAGTCAAGTATCACTATCGTTCATATGAAACATTACCAATCACAACAGAAGCACATAGCATATTTACATCATGACAGGGGAAAACAATGAGCATGATGCGGCCTAACTACCCGGACAAAACAATAATAGCCACAACGTACGGACTCTCGTAACTTGATGCGTATGTAGCCCCCAAACAAGTACACATATCATTTGAAGTTACCTAGGGGGACAATTCCCTCTTACAAGGTTAGAAAGGAGACTAACCTCGCTCCGAAGATTCATCACCGTCTTCCAAGCCTCTACGACGATTAAAATAGATGCGCAACGCTCCCAAACTATCCACATAACGATAATTCAATGAAAATATACTCAATAGATCATAACCAATTCAAGTTACAAAGTTCCTCCGCCCGGCTCAATGAAATGACCAAAATGCCCTCGGGCCCACGTGCCCGAACCTCGAAATTTCTTGAAGAAAATCTCTACCCGAAACTTTACTAATTCAATTACACATTTTACTCAATTATTCATGCTCAATTCGTGGCTAAAATCCAAATTTCCAAATTTCTAGGTTTCTTCCAAATTTTCCTCAAATTTTCCCTAATTTTCATGTTCTAATCCATGTAATAATCTTGTATCTAACTTGAAATGAGTAGGAGTAACTTACCTTAACATAGATGACGAAAATCCTCTCTTGAAGCTCTCCAAAAATCGCCCATGGCTTTAAAAAATGAGAGAGAAATGCCAAAATCCCGTTTTAATCAACACTGCCCAGCACAGGCCTTTTCTGCGATCGCAGGAGAGCCTTTGCGATCGCACAGGCCACCCAGGACCCTCCTCCGTGATCGCACCAACAGACCTGCGGTCGCACAGGTCATCTCCAGTACCCTCACTCGCTCTCTTCTGCGAACGCAGTAGCAGGCATACGATCGCACTACTCTGCCTAGACCTTCTCCGCGATCGCACACCAAAATCCGCGATCGCATAGACCAAAACCACTACCCCTTAATTCCTTCTCTGCGATCTCAAAGCAAAGGCTGCGATCGCATAGAACACCATCATCACCAGAAAACCAGCAACAACAATTCAACCCGAAATGCCCCGAAACCACCCCGAAACACACCCGAGGCCCTCGGGACCCCGTCCAAACACACGACTCAGTCCCATAACATACCACGAACTTGCTCGAGTATTCAAATCACATCAAACAACGCCTAAATCACGAATTGCACTAAAATCCAACTTTATGAACTTTGGAATTTCTAACTTTCACATCCGATGCCGAAACCTATCAAACCACGTCCGATTGACCTCAAATTTTGCAAGCAAGTCATATTCGACATTACAGACCTGCTCCAACTTCCGGAATCGCATTCCGACCCCGATTTCAAAATTTCCATTTTCGGTCGAATTCCTCAAAAAAACCTTCAGTTTTCTATCTTTAGCCAAATGACCTTAAATTGACTTCCGGATATCCAAATTCACTTCCGATCGCGCTCCCAACTCTAGAAATCACCATACGGAGCTATTCCCATACTCGGAGTCCCAAAAAGACATCGATATTATTGAAATGTATTTCAAGTCAAACTTAGGAAATTTCCTTAAAATACTGGCTTTCCACAATATGCGCTGAACTGTTCTCGGGTTATCAAAAACCCGTTACGGACATACGCCCAAGTTCAAAATCATCATACTAACCTGCAGGAACCTTCGTATCCTAATTCCGAGGTCGTTTACTTAAATCCCAGCCTTACTCGATTTCTTCAACTTAAGACTTCTGAAATGAGAATTTTCCTTTAAATTCAATTTCGATCTTCCTGAATTTCAATTATGACCATATGCACAAGTCAACATACCTTAAATGAAGCTGTTCGTGACTCCCAACTGCTGAACGACGCACTGGATCTCAAAACGACCGGTCGAGTCATTACAGATGTTCCCCTGGCTACCATCTATCCACGTTTTGCTGCCGTTCCTGCTCCTCACTCTATGGCTGTTGTTTCTCCTCCCATACCTGTTATTTCTTGAGTTTCTTTTCTGTCCGTCTCTATCGAAGTTCCTATGACTTCTTTAGCTTCTGTTCCATCTCTCTTTTCCGTTGTCCTTTCCGTCCCTGTTTCCGTGCCTTCTGTTATAGAAGAAGGGTCTTCTAGCAGGGAGATGAGAAGAGTTACAATTGAGGTTCCAGTTGGTGGAAGCCTCTTCAAGAAGACTGGTGAGCCAAAGGAATGACTTAAGCCTTTAATTGGCTCTGAGGAGAAAGCCAAGCTTGATAGCCACGCAACTCTTACTTGGGCCAATGAGGTGGTGCTCAACTCCTAAAAGGTATGTACTTTGGAAGAAATTCTGCACACATGTTGTTCTTTAATTAACAGTTTAACACATTTGATTGTTTTACTGTTTTTGCAGACGCACCTTATTGGTTTGGAGCTTATGAAGAGAGTTTCCTATTATGAAAATGAGTTGAAAATGTTCCATGGGCTCGATGATATTAAAGCACAGTACGACAGTCTTCGAATAGAGATGAGAGCTTTAGAGGATGAGAGAGATACCTTGAGGGAGCAATTGAAGGTTGTTAAGGCAGAGCTGGCGGTAGAGAAAGCTTCTTTCAGCTAGGTCAATAAGGATAAAGATGTTCTTGAATCTTCATTTGCTGAAAAACTGTCAAAAGCTACGGAGGAAATCCGGCACCTGAAGCACATGTTGAGGGAGAAAGAGGAATATTCTAGTGAACTAGTGCGTAATCTCTCCCAAGTTCAAGAGGATCTCCGTGAAGCTCAGATGAAGGTTCAGACTTTGGAGGAATCAATTGCATCTCTAATGGTTTCCTTGAAAGCCACTGAGACTGAGAATGATAATTGAAGGGCGAGATCCAGGCATGGTTAAGGGACTATGATGACCTTGAAGAATCAACGGTTGTTGACGTGATTAGGGCATACATGAGTGCTCGCCATGATACATTATTGGAAATGAGTCGAGAAGGCTTTGACCTTGATGCTGAGATTACAAAATCTAGGGAAGCTATGGAGAAGACTCAGCAAGGTTTTGATCTCTCTCCAGCTGATGAAGCCCAGGAAGAAGCGGACGATTCTTCAGAAGAAGCTGGTTCTCCTCCTCCTCCTAGAGAATGAAGACTTTGTCACCCTTGTTTTTTTTCCTTTTTTATTGGATTGGTGTAATTACTCCCAGCTCCATCGGGAGAAAATTTGAAACTTCTAAAGTCCCCAATTGACAATTTAGGGGCAAAAAATGTATATATCTATGCGGCTAAGTACTAGTTTAGTACTTAGTCTTTAACTTAGCCGTTTTTATATCAATATTTTTGAGACTTTTTGTTATGAGTTTGAGCCTTACTCTTTACTCAAGTCTGTTGATTTGTGTTGCTTTTATGAGGTTTCTGTTTGTTCCTCTAAGCTTTATTTGCATAAAGATGCGTGCTTTACTTTGAACCGTTTTATGATGGGTGTAGTATAAGCTTTTCAGCCTCTGTTTATAAGAGGCTTTGTTTATGAATTAGGGCCCTTTTAATGTTTCAATGAAGAAGATGTCTCAACTTCATTGAAAATGCGATAGAGTGATAGGAATTTTTCACATGTTTAAGAATGTTTTTGTGAGAAGTTTTTGCTTGAACTTTCACAACATTTTACATGTGTTATGTTTGTCATCTAAAACTCATGTTGCAACTGTTTTTGTTTTAACATATTTGATAATCACTTGTATTTCATAACTGTTTTTAATAGATAACAGTTTTTTCGAGTTAATATAAGGAAGTAACTGTTTCTCATTAGTAACAGTTTTTGTAAGTATTGGGTTTTTCCCATGACTGTTTTATTTGCAACAGTTGTGAGTACGAGAGAAATGTATTGTAATCCGTAACTGTTTTATCTGATAACAATTTGAGAATATATACAAGGGTTTTGATCTTTCATCCATAACCGTTTTTATTCGAATAACAGTTTTTTTTATTTGAGTACATAGCTGTTTTGATTATAATAGTTTTGGCTAAGTACAATGATGATGCTCTTCTATCCTTAACTGTTTTTGATGTAACAATTTTTTTGTATAAGAGATGTACATTTCTTCTTCGTAGCTAATATTTTGCCTTCTAACCTGAACATGGTTCAAGGGTTTTCAGAGTAGGCTTTCGTAATTCTTGTGCCGGAGTTTTTAGTTCTTTTGCTTGTATCACTTGACTTGTTGGGTGAATGGTTCTTTTAGGCTCGAGCATTCTGACTTCTAGTAGTCTTTTGCTTCATTTTGGCCTTCCATATTATATAGTCCCCCAAGTGTTTGAGCGTTGAAGAATGAGATCTCGAGCACTTGATTATTCCTTCTTTGTGGTCCTTTCCCTGAAAAAGGAAAACATTCCGGACTCGAAGGTATATACTTTTTTTAGATGATGACTGCTTAACCCTTTAAAATATCCATCAGAAAGTGTAACCCTAGACCGGGAATTGTGTTATTTCCTCGCGTCTTTGCAGGTCTAATGTCATCATCTGGTGATGGGTTAGCTTTTTGCCTATCATCTAAAAAAGTTAGTAAAATTTTAAATATTCAAAGATAAAATCTAACATGGGGTACCTGACCGGGGGTACTTCTTTTCCTCAGAAATAGTATTTCTTCAGGTGGATGGCATTCCAACTTGTTGGTAAAATCCTGCCGTCCATGGCTTCCAACTCGTACGCGCCTTTTCCTGCTATGCCTCGGACCTTATAGGGACCTTCCCAATTTGGATTTAGTTTACCAGTTCCTGCTTCCTTTGTTGACTGGAAGACCTTTTTAAGTACAAAGTCCCCAATTTTGAAATATCTGAGATGAGCTTTGCGGTTGTAGATTTGTTCTATGATTTTCTTTTAAGCTGACATCCGTATTAAGAACGTATCTCTTCGTCACTCGAGCAGGTCTAAATTGGTTTGGAGTTCAACATTATTCGTTTGTTCCGTAGCTGTCGTCACTCTCAGACTTGGTTCGCCAATTTCTACGGGTATTAATGCCTTTGAGCCATAAACGAGTGCGAAAGGATTTTCTCCCGTAGATGTATGTAGTTCTGTATGCCCATAACACCGCTGGTAATTCGTCGGGCCAATTGCCTTTGGCTCTGTCTAACCGCTTCTTTATATTGTTGATGATGATTTTGTTCGTGGATTCTGCTTGTCCATTAGCTACGGGATGATATGGTGTTGATGCGATCCGTTTGATTTTCCAGCTGTCGAAGAATTCTGTGATTTGAGAGCCTATAAATTGTGGGCTATTATCACACACAATCTCCTTTGGAATCCCGAACAGGCATATTATATTTCTCCATAAGAAACTCTTAACCTCTTTTTCCCGCAGCTGTTTGAATGCTTCTGCTTCTACCCATTTTGTGAAGTAATCAGTAAGTACAAGTAGGAACCGTACCTGACGTTTAGCTGGGGGAAGTGGTCCTACTATATCCATTCCCCATTTCATGAAGGGCCATGGTGATCTAGTAGAATGTAACAATCCTGTTGGTCGGTGCATATTATTGGCGAACCGCTGACATTTGTCACATTTTGAGATTAAATTCTCCGCGTCTTCTTCCATCTTAGGCTAGTAGTATCCTGCTCTGATTAAGGTTTTTACCAAAGATCTTGCACCTGCGTGATTTCCACAGTGGCTTCATGGACTTCTCTTATCACAAACTCCGTCTGGTTAGGTCCAAGGCACTTAGCTAGGGGTCCTCCAAACATTTTGCGGTACAAGGTGTAGTGAACTAGACAGTATCTCGCTGCTTTGCGACGGAGGGCTTAAGCTGCTTTTTTGTCCTCAGGCACGGTACCGTTCTGCAAAAAGTTAAGAATTTCGTTTCTCCAATCCCAAGTTAAATTATTGAAAGATACCTCATTCTTGTTTTGATCGATTGTTGAATGAAAGAGGTGTACGACGATAGTGTTGTCTTTATTGGTTACGTCCGTAACTGCTGCGAGGTTGGCCAATGCATCTGCTTCAGCATTTTCTTCTCTAGGTATTTGTATTATTTTCCACATTTTGAACTGTCTCACAAGTTCTCGTGCCTTTTCTAGGTACTGTTGCATTCGAGTTTCCCGAGCGATGTAAGTCCCCTGCATTTGGTTTACCACCAGTTGTGAATCGCTGTTGATTTCGATTTGTTCAATTGACAACTCTCGTGCCAATTCTAAACCTGCAATAACAGCCTCATACTCTGCTTCATTGTTAGTTATTGGATATCATTTGATTGCTTGCCGTATCTTTTCACCTGTGGGTGATATTAGTACAATACCTAATCCTGCTCCATTTATATTAGAAGAGCCATCTGTAAATAGGGTCCACTGACCTGGGTTTGTACCATTGAAGAGTTGTAATTCTTTTTCTACTTCAAGAGTAATATTACTGTTAAAGTCAGCTACAAAGTCGGCCAATATTTGTGACTTAATTGCAGTTCAAGGTTGATATGTTATATCATGCTCACTTAATTCTATGGCCCAAATCTCCCTAACAGTTCTTGTTTATGCAAAATATTCCTTAAAGGATATGAAGTTACGACAGTAATTTGATGACATTGAAAATAAGGACGCAATTTTCTTGATGCCATTATTAATGGTGCTTTTGACAAGTATACATTTAAGTCTTTTAAAGCCTATTGACATTCTTCAGTCCATTCGAACTGATTTTGCAAAGAATTTAAAGCTTTTTTCGGAAGACTTAGAAATAAATCTCCCTAGGGATGCTATTCTTCCTGTCAATCTTTGGACTTCTTTTTTATTTCTCAAGATTTCAGGTATTTCTTCTATAGCTTTTTGTAATGAACCGATCCGTCGTTTCGTAGAATATGCATCATATTCCCTATTTCTGTCTTGTTGTAGCTTGGTTAGACTGATCATGAAGTGTTGGGGTTTGGTTGGTTTGGGTTCGGAGTGGTTATAGGAGGAATTGAGATACTTAGTCTCTAAAAGTAGCCTTAGAGTTGACTTATTCATAAATGACCTCAGAATGCGGATTTTATGGCTCCGATAGCTTCGTTAGGTGATTTGGGACTTAGAAGTGTGTTCGGAATATTGTTGTGATGTTCGGTGTAGAATTAGGCTTGAATTGGCGAGAGTTAGTTTTTGGGGAATTCCGGTCGGCAGTGGAAAATATGCTATCGGGGTCGGAATGGAATTACGACAGTTGGAACAGGTTCGTTATGTCATTTTGGATGTGTCTGCAAATTTTCAGATTAATCGGAGTTGGTTTGGGTAGTTTCGACATCGTTGGTGGAATTTAGGAATTTCAATGTTCATAGGCTTGAATTCGATGGGTTTTTGGAGTTTTGATGTTGTTTTTGGTGTTTTAAAGGCTCGACTAAGTTGGAATAATCATATATGACGTGTTGGTATGTTTGGTTGGAGTCCCGAGGGGCTCGGGATTGATTTCGGATGTTGAACAGAGAGTTTGGACTTGGCAATTGCAGCTGTAGCTGCTGTTTCTGATGTTTCCGCACCTGCGGAAGATTGGTCGCAGGTGCGGTCTCGCTGGGGCGAATAGGGAGCCCGCAGGTGCGAGATTTGGGTGGGCTGGAGAGTTTCCGCAGGTGCTAGAGGATGGTCGCTGGTGCGGGGTCGCTGGTGCAGAGGTCGAGCCGCAAGTGCGGAAGTTGGGGGAGACCTGTAGAGGTCGCAGGTGCAAAAGGATTTGACGCACCTGCGGAGCTGTAGGTGCGAGACCCCTGGACAGAAACTATATAAACCAGCCTTCGCAAAATTTAGCCATTGTTCTCAATATTTCATCCGGGTTTGAAGCTTTTGAAGGGTTTTTGAAGAGGGAATTCGATAGTTCTTCGTGGAGGTAAGATTTTTGGACTCTAAATCGTTAATTAATGATTAAAGGTCGGATTTATGGTGGAATTTTGGGAAAAATTAGTGGAAAAAGGGGTAGTTAGGGCTTGTGATTTAGGGGGCTTAAATTGGGAAATTGAGGGGCCATTTGAGCTCCGATTTCTGTGTTCTTGGTAAGTATAGGCTCGTGGGAGGACGAGGTTTCTTGTGGTATAAATTTTATCGAGTTCCGAGACGTGGGCCCGGGGCCGGGTTTTGACAAAATTTCGAGATTTTGAGTATTCTTGATAAATTTTGATTGGAATCTATTCCTTAGCACATTGTAATGAGATATATTTGATTATTGGTATATTTGGAGCGCTCAGAGAGGGAAATCCGAGGCAAGGGCACTACAGAGAAATCTTTTAGCCGGTTTTGAGGTAAGTAACGTCTTCAACCTTGGAACTGAGGGTTCAAAACCCCAAGTTATCTGGTAATTGTTGTTGACTAAGGTGACACACTAGTCAAGTGACGGACATATGGGCGTACACCGAATATTTGTGGCCTGGCTACCCCATGGGACGGTCGGATGGTTGTTTCACACTTACACTTGTACTGTGAAGGTTGTAAATTCCTTGAACCTAGTAGAAGTCATGTTAAGTAAAAATATTGCTAAGGCTTTACACCAATATGTTGAGACCGGAATGGTCAGTTATTACTGTCTGTAGCTGTGATTACTACTTGCATATGTTCAGTCCTATCATGGTACATGTTTTCATGCTTCAGTTTTGGTAATTGTTAGTTATCTCTATTTTATCACTGTTTGGGCTGATTTCCATATATTGAGAGCACGGTGAGTGAGACTGGAAAGTGTTGACTGAATAAGGCCTAGGGCCGGATTGTGAGACAGTTATGAGATCGTACTGCACACCGCAGCGATTCTTGAATCGCGCCTTCGTTGGCTTGACATAGCGCTTGGGCTTATAGGAGCCCCTATGGAGTCTTTACACCCCCAGTGAGCGCACATATATTGAGGGATGGATCTTCCCTAGGCATGGAATTTGTCCGAAGTTATTGATTTTATTTCGGGATGGATCTTCCCTGGACATGGATCTTGTCCAAGTGTTATATTTCAGAGATGGATCTTCTCCGTGGGGCTGGACTAGCCTTTGTCCTCGGTACTGAGTGACCACGTCACTGTGTTTATGTATACTCCGGGATGGATTTTCCCTGGGCCCGATGGCCAATTGTAGTACCGAGTGGATGTCCTTATGAGAGCTTGCATATTGTATACATGGCATTTCTGAGTTATTTGAACGTATGCAAAGTTACAGCCATAAATTGGTGCATCATGCTTAGTTTCTGATAGTCTCTCTGTTATTTCAAGATAATTACTGTTGCACTTATTTTTCGGAGGTTTAGTTTGGCACTACCTCTCAGACCATAGGTTGTTTCTGTTACTTACTGAGTTGGTGTACTCACGTTATACCCTGCAACTTGTGTGCAGATCCAGGTACATCGAGGTTCGATTCGGGTTCGTGCTAGCAGCATTCCCATTGGAGTTGACGAGGTAGCAGTTGGCGATCGTTATCTCGTCCTTCTTTTCCTTTTTTTTCCACCTGTAGTAGTACTTTCAGACTATGCTATTCAGTTTCGAGTTGGTTATATTGATATTAGTAGCTCATGACTGTGTGACGCCAGATCCGAACCGTAGTATTTCGATTCTATTTTCTTCTCTTAAATTGCTTTCAATTTTGGAATTTCTCTTATTAATGACTTTGGATTGATAAAGGAACATTTTCTTCTGTATTGAACTTAAAATTTGTTGTAGTTAAGTGGCTGGCCTGGTTCCACAACAGGCGCCATCACAACCCTGAAATTGGGTCGTGACACTTTTATCTGTGCTGGATTTACCTCTATTCCTCTGTTAGACACAAGGAATCCCAAAAACTTACCAGATTGTACTCAGAAGGCACATTTTTTCGGGTTGAGTTTCATATTGTACCTGCGCAAGATATTAAAAGTGATAGAGAGATGTTGTAGATAATCTTCTTCTTGTGTTGATTTTACAAGCATATCATCGATGTAAACCTCCATTGTTTTGCCCAAATGTTCTTGGAACATTTTTGTCACTAATCTTTGATAAGTGGCACCTGCATTTTTTAATCCAAAAGGCATAACATTATAGCAATAGGTCCCCCGGTTAGTAATGAAGGAAGTCTTTTCTTCATCCAAGGGGTCCATTTTGATTTGGTTATAACCAGAATATGCATCTAAAAAGCTTAACAATTCATGACTTGCGGTTGCATCGATCATTTGATCTATATGAGGCAAGGGAAATGAATCTTTAGGACATGTTTTATTTAAATCAGTATAATCGACACATACCCGCCATTTGCCGTTATTTTTAGGTACTACTAGTGTGTTAGCTAGCCAGTTAGGATACTTTACCTCCCGTAACGAACCTATATTTAAAAGCTTTTGGACTTCTTCATCGATCACTTGATTTTTAAAAGGTCCTTGCTTTCGTTTCTTTTGTTTAACAGGTACGAACGATGGATCTTCGTTTAATTTGTGAGTCATCACTTCTGGTAGGATACCTGTCATATCCGAATGGGACCATGCAAAAAAATCCTCATTAGCCTTTAAATAATTAACTAACATACCTTTTTGTTCTTGAGTTAATCTTTCCAACAATTTTATGCCAATGTAAAGTTTCCTTTCGGGCTTTTTTTCAGAGATGGGAACAACCTCGAGTTCTTCAGTAGTTGATTTGATATGTTCTTCTTTTTCTGGTTCACGAATGAAATCTAGTCTGGAGTCTATGTCCGCGTGTTTTGGATCATTCTTGATGATTACAGGATTTTTTTTGTCATTATCCTCTTCCGTACCTATTGGAATATCTATTTCTTTGGTACGTAGCTGATCAGAAGTTTGTTCCATACCTGTTTGTTGATGAGCCTCTGTTTGACAATTCGTCGTTTCTTCCGCGTCTTTTTTGTTGTTAAGAGTTATTGAATTAATATTCCTCGAGGTTTGCTGATCACCCTGATTTGCCTTATTCCCCATTTTGAAGGGAATTTTATCACTTGATGTAAAGTAGATGGGACTGCTTTTATGTCATGAATCCATGGTCTTCCCAAGATGACATTGTAATCCATTTCTGTATTAATGACTTGGAACTTTGCATTTTTGACGATTCCTTCAGCGTAAGTATTGGGTTCGATCTCACCTTTAGTTATCATTGTTGAATTGTCGAACCCAGATATGGATCGAACCTTTGGAATCATTTTGTTTTCTACTAGCATTTCTTCCATGACTTTCATCAAAATAATATTGACTGAACGGCCTGGATCAATCAACACCCTTTTAACGTTAGTGTCATGAATGAGTAAGGATATTACCAGCGCGTCATTGAGTGGAAGTATTAATCCACCAAAATCTGCGTCATCAAAAGATACTTGATCTTCCCTCGTTTCTTCTCAAACTCGCTTTTTGTGGGTGCTCGTGACTTTTGATGTTAGCTGGCAGACTACCCCATTTACTTCTTCTCCTCCATGTAAGACATTGACAGTCCGTTTTGGGGAGGTTGGTTTTTGTGGCTTCTGCCTGTTCTTCATATATTCTTGTTTACCTTTATGACTAAACAAGTTTGTTAAATAGCCCTATTTTAATAGATGTTCTACTTCACTTTGTAAAAATCTGCAATCTGTTGTTCTATGGCCGTGATCATTGTGAAATTCACACCACTGATCGAGGTTCCTCCTGTTAGGATTAGAACGCATTTCTGTCGGCATTTTTCCCCCCATACTTCTCAGTATTGAGAGGAGCTCAGTGCTGCTTACATTAAAGCTATGGTCTCCAATTCGGGTAATACCCGAGATCGTTCATCTCGATGTCTCTTCCCGAAGGTCTTGTATTTCCGAACCTGGGACGTAGGTCACGTCCCGAGGGTTCTAAGTAAGGATCATACCTGTTTTTACCTGACGTTTTCTATGATTCTGGGCGTCTTGTTCTGGGGTTTTCATCATCTTTTGATCGTGCAATTATATCCTCTTCAATCCTGAGTTTAGTACTGTACCTGTTGTACACATCATTCCATGTCGTGGTTGGGAATTCTCTTAGACTCTCTTCGAGTCGCCTCGTGGCTTGTGAGCTTTTCTCGTTCAAGTTACTTGTGAATGCCATGGCTGCCCAGTTGTCAGGCACCCTCGGTAGTTGCATTCTTTCCCGTTGGAATTTATCTACAAACTCACAGAGCAATTCCTTGTCTCCCTGCTTTATCTTGAATATATCTTCCATTCGTTTTTCAACCTTTTGTGCACCAGAGTGTGCTTTAACGGAACCAATTTGTTTAACCAAAGAATAAGATCCTTTGACCAAAGCTATTTTGGGATAAACTCGTGTTACCGATAATCGAAAAGATAATAAAATAATAAGTAAAGGAACAATAGATTGATAGCAATATGCGAGAAGTAAAAATAGTTTGCATTCGAGAGTTCAGGTCCCTTGTTTGTTACATTTTACTCCCTTTTATAGGGAGATTCTCCTAGTACAACGTTTGGATTCCGGTAATGATGGCTCATTAATGAATAATTATTACATTAATGAGGCGTTACAATGGTGAATCGTAACTGTTATTTTAGGAGTTACATAACGTATATGACATTATTATGTCCAGATTCATCATGACCGTGTCTCTTCTTCTTCATTAGGTTTTCCGTGGCTGATATACTCGTGGTTGATAAATCAATTCCGTGCCTGTTGAGTTAATCTTGTACCTGCCCGTAACTTTGTCTAGATTCATTTCAACCGTGTCTCCTCCTCGTGGCTATTATATGAAAGAGTATACTAACCGTATCTCTTTTATCCCGTGCCTCCGTGTATCTTTGCATCCAGATGTGTTGTTTTCTTTGGTCCACACAGTTGGCTGAGTCATCTAGATTCTGGCTACGTGTAAAGCTATTTTTTTACCAATACAATAGGCTCACAAGTACACGTCAACTGAGCGATGAACCTGCTGATGTAATTCAACCTACCTAGTAGGCTCATGACCTCCTTCTTGGTTCTCGGGGGTGGGAGATCCCGAATATATTTTATCTTTGTCGGGTCCAGCTCGATGCCCCGTCGGCTGACTATAAACCCCAGTAATTTCCCAGACGAGATTCCGAAGGCACATTTGGCCGTGTTTAGTTTCAGATCATACTTACGCAGACGTTCGAAGAATTTCCTCAAATGCTGGACATGGTCATCTTGCGTCCTGGATTTAATAATCATATCATCCACGTATACCTCAATCTCCTGATGCATCATGTCGTGGAAAATGGCGGTCATGGCCCTCATGTATGTTGCCCCGGCACTCTTTAGACCGAACGTCATGACTCAGTAACAATAGGTGCCCCAGGGTGTAGTGAAAGCCGTCTTTTTTGCATCTTCTTCATCCATCAATACCTGGTGGTATCCAGCATAACAATCCATGAAAGAGTGTACCTCATGCTTGGCACAATTGTCAACCAGGATATGTATGTTTGGTAGTGGAAAGTTATCTTTAGGGCTCACTTTATTCAAATCTCGATAGTCGACACATACTCTAACCTTTCCGTCCTTTTTAGGTACTGGAACCACATTGGCCAGCCAGGTGGTGTATTGGACCACCCGGATCACTCCCGCTTTTAATTGTTTAGTGACCTCTTCTTTGATTTTGTCACTCATGTCTGTTTTAAATTTCCTCTGCTTTTGTTGGACGGGTGGATAACCGGGGTAGGTTGGAAATTTATGTACCACAAAATCTACACTTAGTACGGGCATGTCGTCGTAGGACCAAGCAAACACGTCTTTGAATACAAATAAAAGTTGAATAAGAGCGTCCATAGTCCTTTCATTAGTGTGGACGCTTATCATGGTTTCTTGAACCTCTTCTGCATTACCCAAGTTGACGGGTTCTGTTTCGTTTAAGTTCGGCTTCGGCTTATTCTCGAATTGTTCTAATTCTCGGTTTATTTCCCTAAAAGCCTCTTCTTCGGCATATTTCGATTCTTGACTCATTATTTCGAGGTTAGACAGTGTATTAAGATCAGAGCATGAAGTCCGCAAGCATGTCATGTTATTTAAAGCCGCATTATTAGGACTGAAAATAAGAAAAATAGGCAAAATCAGAAAGAATAATAGACTATGAAATTTTGATTTTCATTTCATTGAATTTGAACATAGGAGGGTTTACATCGGAATTCAAAAAGGAAGTAAATTAAAAACACTTGAGTTACACCCTGAAATAACTCATAGTGCAGGAAAGATGGCAAAACTGAACTACAGAGTCTCCCGCCTGATGGGGAATGGAGTAGCCTTCCAATTCTGCAACTTGGCGTTTGGGCCCATGTATTGCACCTCAGCGGTGCTTGAGCCTTCTCCCAACTGGACCGTGTTAGTTTCATACAACATCTGTTTCATGGCCTCGCAGATTCCCTCGATTTCTTCGGCCGTAAAGGCCTCTTCTTCTTCTTTTTCGATATATTGCGATTCGATGAAAGTCTCAGTAATATGTGTGACCGGCTGAGGCAGGTCCCATCCATTGCTTTTACGAGCATTGGCCCACTTCCCATCTTCATCTGAGGCTTGGAAACCTATGCCGAAGAATTTTTTAGCGGCAGGTAGAGAGATCAGTTTAGTGATACCTTGCAAAGACACCCCAAGGCCCTTTCCGGGTATGTATCCATGTCTAATCATGTCGGTAGAGACCAAGATTGACGCATTTGATAGGCAAGTTTGTGGGCATGGAGCACCTTCTTCATGCTGGTCGGCCGGCACAATTTCAAACGCTTGATAGACAATGTGCTCACTCCCCTCTCTGGCTTCAAGACAAGGGATCAAGGGGTCTCTGTAGATTGACTGCTCGTCCTTTCCGTGGACCACTATCTCCTGGTTTTCATATTCGAATTTGACCATTTGATGGAGAGTAGAGGGTACGGCTCCAGCGGCATGAATCCACGGTCTTCCTAGCAAGAAATTGTATGAGGTATCCATATCTAGTATTTAGAAGGTTAGAGTGAAGTCCACAGGGCTGATCGTCATATCTATGTCTATTTCGCCAATGGTGTCCCTTTTGATTCCATCGAAGGCACGGACACAGACATTATTCGGCGTGATTCTCTTAGTGTTGATTCCCATTCCTTGTAGTGTGGATAAAGGGAAAATATCTACCCCGGAACATCCATCAAGCATAACTCTCTTCACATAATATCCCTCACTTTTAACTGTTAAGTGTAAGGCTTTGTTGTGAGCGGCTCCCTCGGGAGGTAGATCATCCCGACTAAAAGAAATTTTGTTTACTGCAAAGAAACGTTCGGCCATTCTTTCCAATTGTTCGACCGAGGTCTCTGCCGGCACATACGCTTCATTCAGCGTTTTCAAGAGTATTTTCTGATGCTCGTTTGAGCCCATCAACAAAGATAAGAGTGACACTTGATCAAAGTTTTCCTGAGTTCCTCAATTGTGGCGTATTCAATCATGTTCATCTTGTTAAAGAACTCTTCAGCTTCCTCGGCAGTGATAGGTTTTTTAAGGGGGAAACGTTTGTGCTTGTTTTTGGCTAGCTCCTTCAGATTGAGGTATCCTTCATAGGAGTTTGCTTCAATTGCTTCCCCTGTGATCTCTTTCCCTTTGTATGTTACTACTATTTTGTTGTAGTTCCAAGGGACGACAGTAGTATTTTTTATGGGAGCTTGCGGCGTGCGGCTAATAACCACGGGCTCATTCAGCCTGGGTGAAATTATTTGCCCCCGCGCCACGTATGTCCCCTTTGGTACATACATTGTCGGGCCGTTTGTCATGGATCTGTTGAATTGTAGCCTTCTAGGCGGGCTCAACATACCTTGTTCCTTCTTGGGTGCCCTGGGGACGTAAAGAACGTCGCCTTTAGAAGGTCCCATCTTTGTCTTGGCTTCAGCTTTACCTGTAGCTTGAGGAACGAGATTACTCTTTTTTATTTCCTTGGCTGGCATGGATGTCGCCTTAGGCTTTTTCTCTGCATCTGCGATAGCAATGATAGCCTTCAAAGCTGGATCAAAATTTTGGTCCTCGCAGATCATGCCGATAACAGGCCCATTGTTATGGGCGGGCAGTGGATTGTTAGTCACATTGGGAGGTTCTTCATCCCTTAATACTACCTTCTTTTGCTCTATAAGAGTCTCCACAGCCCGCTTGAGAGTCCAACAATCTTCCGTGTCGTGCCCCTCTACTCCGGAATGATAGGCACAATTGGTACCCCGCCTGTATGACGGCGATTGTGGATTTTGCCTGTTCGGAGGTACAGGCTGCAGAAGCCCCATCTGGGCCAATTTTGGGAAGAGACTTGAATATGTCTCACTGACGGGAGTGAAGTTAGTTCTCCTCGGGTGGTTCACGTTAAGCATTGTATGGGTAATTGTTTTGAGGAGGACGTGGATTGTATGGAGCTGGGGGAGGATGGTTATTTCTTGGGGGCAGAGCTCTGATCTGGTTGTATTGTTGTTGCGGCCAGAGATGCGGCTGAGCGTTCATCACTTCATAGGGAAAAGGAGATGTAGTGTATGCTGCGTTTTGGTGAGGGTAGTAGTGTTGGGAGGTTTTGGGGAATGGACCTAAGTGTTGCCGAGGACCCCTGACATCGTAAACCATCATGGCTCCTTCTTCTTTCTTCCTTCTGTTGGGTGCACTCCCGGATCCGTTTTGGATGGCCTGGGAAGTTGCTCTTATGGCTGATTGGCTTAGGATACGACCGGTTTTTAAACCATTCTCAACCATTTCCCCAATTTTGATTGCTTCTGCAAATGGTTTGCCCATGGCGGACATCATATTTTTAAAGTAATCCGCTTCTTGTGCTTGCAGAAAAATACTGACCATTTCGACCTCATCCATCGGAGGTTTGACCCTGGACGCATGCTCGCGCCACTTAATAGCGTACTCTCTGAAGCTTTTCGAGGACTTATTTTTGAGGTTGGATAGAGAGTTTCTATCGGGCGCGATGTCCACATTGTATTAGAATTGTCGAACAAAGTCTCGGGCTAAGTCATCCCACACGTGCTAGCAGGATATATCCTGGTCCATGTACCATTCTGATGCAATCCCTGTTAAACTCTCTCCAAAATATGCCATGAGAAGTTCCTTTCCCACCTGCTCCTCGGAGTCGGTTGCAATACCTTTTCAGATGAGCTATGGGGTCCCCATGTCCATCACCTTTTTCGAACTTGGGGGTTTTAAACCCGAGAGGCAAGTGGACGTGCGGGAACATGCAAAAATCAGCGTAGGAGACGCTTTTCTGCCCACTCAGCCCCTGTATGTTCTTGAGGCTCTGCTCGATACTCTTCATTTTCTGAGCCATTTCTTCGTGCTCGGGGCTTTTCTTATTTCGTCCCAAAGTAACTTCATACTGATGTTGTTGGGGGTATGAATCAGAAGTGACATGAGTGGCGCCCAGAAATGATGGCGTTTGGAATGCAAACGCTGGCGGCTCGAAACTGGGCCCAGTGATAGTTGGTGGAGGCGTGGCGGAGCTAGGTGGTGCAGTGAAGATGTTGGATGATGCACCGGAGAACAAGACCTGGGGGCGAACCTCAGAAGGTCATCCGGCAAAGTGAGCCAACATAGTTGGGTATCCGAACGGCGTGGCCGGGTAACTTATAGGGATGTTAGAAGTTCCGGCTGTCCTGGGGATTATCTCGGGGAAGCTCGGGATGAAACTGGGCGGTTCCCTACCATTGGACCATGCATCCCACATTTTTAGCATGCGGCAACGCAGAATCCTATTCTCCTCGGCTGTGGCTGACTCAGACCTTGGGATGACTGGATTCGGGTCCTCCATAGAAGAGTTGACGATTGATAAGTGGCTTCCGGATGTCATTTCTGTGCTTCCCTTTGATCTAGTGAAGTAGATATGGGGAGCCAGGTTACCGCGAAACCAACCACCCTAGAAAAACACCTTTATGAGTGAACCAACGAAATGTTAGGTCGGAGCATTTTATCACATAGGGAAATCGCACGTTTGGGGTATGCAATACACCTAGGAAATTAAACGTGTTCTATATGTTTTGAAATGGTTGTGTGTCTCATCCCGGCTTTATTTTCTCGGATTTGAACTTTCCTTCATTTTTATCTTATTGTCATCCTTTTGCCTTTCTCTACCACTCTTTTCTTTCTTTCATTTTATTATTTTTGCTTCTTCAGATTATGATCGAATCCTATGTGGATTGCCTATGTATCACGGCGCTGCGTTAATCATATCATCACGTAGTTCGAAGGATAAATCTTAAGGAAAGAAATAAACATTTTTTTGAAACTTTCATTCATTGGATAAAATACTTTCAATTTCATGAGAAACTTCAGTACATTTTTGAAACTTTTAAAAACTATAAAAGACTTAAGACACACTTTATTGGAAATGTAAAAACTACAGTGGACTTGGACAGGACTACAGCAGGAAAATAAAATACAGACTCGAGAAATATCAAAAATACATCAGTGCTTCCATTGCTTCAGGCACCCGTGGGGCATCGTTAGGCCTTGCCACGGGCCTGCGTGCTATATCTTGTTGGAGGCGGTAGAGGTCGTCCATTATCTTGTGGACGAAGATCATTACCGCTGAGAAAAAAGTGGTCTGAGTCATGTTTTCGCATTCCTGGCATTTGGTGACAATGTAATCAGCTATCTCCCGGATCCTTTGTCTGATGATACCTTTCTCCTGAAGTAGACGCCCAATCTGTTGAGATCTTGCCTCTAAAGCCTGGGCGTCTTTGTGAGTCTGCTTTTGCCACTGTCGCAATTCTTCTTCCAACTAGGCTATCATGTCATAACATTGTTCTCTTTCTGCCTTAAACCTTTGTGCTTGTTTGGCCATCTTGTTTTCAAAGGTGGCCATTCTTTCTTTCAAACCCAGAACTTCTTGGTCATGCTTTCTCTTCAATTTTTGCACGAATTCTTCCCTTTCTTCTGCATTCCTTGCCAACTTTTCTCGAGCTCGGGTCAAATCTTCCTCGACTTTGTCCAAGTCGTCCCCATAGCTACACAACTTTTGCCTGAGACTGGTGACAAGTCTTTCGTCGGCTTTACTTCTTTCGGGGTTTTCAATGGCTATCCTCATTTTCTGTATTTGAGATCTGAGGGTTTCATTTTCTTTGTTCATCCTATTTCTTTCCCCTTCGGTTGCAGCAGTTTGTAATGTGTTTTCAAATTTGAGCTCTCGGATCTGGGCCTCCAGTTTACTTATTGTGGCCCGGTAGTTGTTTTCCTTTTCTAGCCAACCCCAATGTTCATGTGTTTGCTCAGTAAAATGCTGTACGTGAGGTCTTTTCGCAGGTCACTCTGGTTCTTGGTGCTCTCGGCCTCATCTACCATACCAAGAAATATAGTCTGGCTCTACTTCCCCTTGAGA
Organism: Nicotiana undulata; assembly: GCA_005239495.1. Classification (NCBI taxonomy): domain Eukaryota; kingdom Viridiplantae; phylum Streptophyta; class Magnoliopsida; order Solanales; family Solanaceae; genus Nicotiana; species Nicotiana undulata. The sequence goes on along the minus strand of MDKH01240706.1, from coordinate 45,490 downwards.
TAAGTTTCTCACCCGAGTCTAAGGCTCTAAGAATCTGCACTGGTTCCAAATATGACGGACCTTGTTTTCCGAAAATATAGCTCTCGGACACAACTCAATGACTTGTTGGCTTAAGTCCTCATCATGCGGAATGCCTTGTTGTCTACCCAATTGCCGTAAGACCCGATGTGGGGCATATGAATGGATACTCCAAAGACCCATTAACGAAAGATAGCACACTTCACCAGACATATTAATAACCTCGCCGACGGGGAGCCATCTGAAGGTCCACTCAATTTGGTCGGCGGTCAATGAACTCAGATGTGAGTGCCAAGCTTCTGTGCCCTCAGGAAATTTGTGGCCTTCTACCCGAGTACTGTGTTCTTCAATACAATTCAGACCGGTTAAGCCATAGTTCATGTAACCTGGGCGGTGACAGAGGTGCTCGATCATCCAAATCTGTAGGAGCAGGTTGCACCCTTCAAAGAACTTTCCCCCTGACTGGAAAATTGTTAGGGCACGGTAAATTTCGGCTAAGATCATTGGTATAAGAGTGCCATTGTTCTTTTTTGTCAAGAAATCCGCCATCCCTACCAGTCCGATGTCTATCAGTCCGTCACCTAGGGGGCAGATTAAAGTGCCCAAGAATGCTACCACAAAAGCTAACCCTCTGCGGGCTTCGCATTTAGCCTGGTTCTTGTGGTGAGTCAGACCAGTATTTTCAGCTTCATAGCCCCGAGGATCTCCATACCGTTTGTACAGAAAATAGGAAGTGCAGAACCCTTCAGCTAGGTGTGAGTCTTGAGTGTCACGACTAATGTTCAAAAGATCCAATAACTTGTGTGGAGTTACCGCCCTGGGTGCCACCGGGTACCGACTTCTAAGATTGTCACTAAGACCAGCATACCCCTCTATTTCCTCTAGCGTGGGTGTCAACTCAAAGTCTGAAAAGTGGAACACGTTGTGGGCAGGGTCCCAAAATGACACTAAAGCTTCGACGATATCAAACCTCGGCTTGATTTTTAGAAGGCCAGTGAGTCCGCCCAAAGCTTTTACGGCAGACTTTCTACTAACTTCCCCCAGGTCGCTCCACCACGTATGGAGTCCCACGGGAATTTTCTCGACACCCCTAAAGGGAGTGTTTTCAACTGTATTCATCCTGCACATTTGTTTGAATGTTTTGATTAAGAAAACAAAGTCATACAAGGTTTTGACTGAAAAAAGTGGTATTTATTGCAAAAGTTTTGTAATTAAAAAAAATCTCTCTTTGCGAATACGGCCCCTCCATACTTCGGGTAGGAAGCTTTTATGGCTGTGCTCTCTAATTGGGCCGAAATTTTTCGAAAATTTTTTAAGTCACTATTTTTGCAAAAATAGCCTTCCGGCATCCCGTTGGGACAATTGGCTATTTTAGGCAAGAACAACATCACCTAATTTTGCGACCGTATTTTCTGTCTTGGTTTTGAAAATAAGGTTGGACCGGATGAGGTTTGCCTACGTATCTCACATCCGGTGAGAATTAAACAATGCGTAGTTCGGGAAATCTCGACATAATTTTGAAAAAATATGCACCGACTCACTTTATTTTCGAAATAGTATTTTAAGAAAATTTTGCAGAGTTTCGGGATGATCTCGAATATTGGGTTTTTCAAAAATCGGCTAAATCTCCTATTCTACTTCTCTCTTGGTTTTTCTGTCATCTCTTTTTTTTTCTTCCCCATTTGTTGTTTATATCATTTTTTTTATATAGCCGGTCAACAAACAAACCGTAACAAAAATGTTGTACACATAGCAAGTAGGATGCACCAGGATAGTCTTTTATTTAGGGTTCACCTGTCCTAGACGGACCCAACCCCTGTGTTGAGTCCCCTAAGTCAAATGCACGTGATGCAAGTAAACATTCCTACTACGGATCCGGCATGAGGCTATATCATACTAGGTTTATATCCTGGGGTTTTGTTCTAAACAAGGCTTACCCGAGCAGACAGCTCGAGCCGTGGTCGGGGCAGCGTACTGAGAATACAGAAGCTTCACCGGCTTTGCAACTTGTCTTTACCTCGTTCTAAAATTTGGATGACTCTAACAGAAAAGAAGTCACACGAAGTGCACACTTCTCAAATGATTTAGAAGACTCAGAGAGAAGAAGGGTTTCGGCACAGTTTTATACGCAGTTCAAATAATATCAAAGCGGTAAATGCGGCAATTAGCACATCGGGTTTAAACACGTAAAATCAGATAATGAAAGCCAAAATATAACAGTTATACAAGCTCGAATTCTTGAACCATGCGAAACCAGAGATTCTGGGTTCGATCCCCAGCAGAGTCGCCAGAGCTGTCACACCTCCTTTTTCACTACCCACGAGATTAATGAAGGGTAATAAGGGAGTTTTCCACTTTAAGTGACATTATTCGGTTTTGGGATTTATTATTATTTCAGAGTCACCACCTGGATTTTTTACGATGCTCGGGGACACCGTTTTTGTTTTGAAAATTCCAAACCGAGGAATTTGACTCTGTTTTAATTTGTCTGCGACCAGAAATCCGAGTAAGGAATTCTGTTAACCCGGGAGAAGGTGTTAGACATTCCCGAGTTCCGTGGTTCTAGCACGGTCGCTTAACTATATTATTTGGCCTAAATTATATAGATTATTTTATGTGTTCTAGCCTATTGTATATTTAAAAACTCTTTGAAATTCAGCCGCTTTTGATAAGTATGAATTTATCTTGAAAACAAGTCACGAGAACATGCACTTGTTATGCTTTTGAACGTATTACAATTACGCCACATGAAATGCACCCGTAACCGCAACACGTGATTTTATTATGATTTGAAGTTTGTAGACAGGGACATGAGTTGTCAAACCCGAGTGTAGCTTACATTATCAAGACTATTGGTCATGACAGTTTATAGTGCCTATTTGAAGCAATATTCGATTATTCCTGATGTTTTCTATTTTTTGAAGGAGCGTTTTAGTTTTTTAAGATCAATTAGGACGTTTATGGATTCACCTTTGAACAAGTTACGATGGCGTGCACTTGTTGTTTTTGAGAACACGGCAACAACGTCACATGAAATGCACCCGCGGTTGCTATGTGCATTTTTGTTTGTTTGGACGGGGGGACGGGGACACGAGTTGTCACTCCTGAGTGTACGTTATGGTTGTTTTAAGTAATAGTTGACTATTTTACTAAATGTTAATCTAAAGATGTATTTTTTAAACCTAAAGGATATATCGAAGATTATTTAAGCTTAAATTCACTTAGTGTAAAGGACAAGATGCTTGGGCTATGTCCATATTTAGTCCAATTTATCACTTTAGACCATCCTAATTTTGGCTATTTTTGCAAAGAGAACAAAGCAATTTAAGGCATGCTTAAAAAGGAAAATTCTAACTTTACTAGTTCACGAGTAACATGTAACAAGCGAAATGGACACTTTCAACTATAATAAGACATTTGATTGAACATTTTATCTATTTGAATAGCTTAAATCCATACTACTAATCCATAAGTCGTGCATATTGAATCATACAAGTCATTATAAGTTCTGGACTCTTAAGCAAACACTTTGAACAGCAAATTCGCATTTCTTCAGATACACCGACATCTTTTAAACCAAAACAGTCATTTTTCAGAAAACTTCAATGGGTATTTACGAACTTACTCGAATACGAAGATTGTAGGAAGAAAGACTTAACAGAAAACGCTGTTGAATTTTAATCGGATCCTAATTATCAAATGCCTGGCGAGTATTTTTTTTAAGTTTAAATAAATGATTTTCAGGTAGTAAACCCATGCTCATACATTCGAATGATTTTGAGGAAAATAAAACTGCATAAGGCCTGTTTAACAGTTTATCCCAGTTTCTTTTCAAAATTTTTTACACTAGAACTGAAATCTTAATACCAATTGAATAAGTCAAGTCCACATTTACAATCAATACAATGTCTATTACATTTCATCTGTTACTATATATTTTCCTAAAGAAAAGATAGAAAAATCATAATAAAAGAAATAATGAAAATTGGATGTTGCTCTTGTGCAAGCTTTAAGACCTGCATTTCCATAACTGTTTTTTTTTCAAAAGGACAAACAACTAAACAAATAAATATTCTAAGCATTTTATTGGATAAATCTAACCATTATGGGGTCAGACCTAATCCTAATCACACTATACTACAAGTACTAAAGGCAGAGCCTGTTTTGAGCATTTTTTTGAAATGATTTTAACCATGAAATGAGTCAGATATAATTTCAATGACGCCACTTTATTTGACCCTTAACAGTCATACTCATACTTCAACAAATATTCATTTGAATACTTTGACTACTCTTGGCATTTTTTAGAGAATGAATCTGAACATTGTAAGGGATTCATATTGTTTACTCCAAAGAGCCTTTTGATTACCCACTTATATCCGTTGAAAGGATAATTTCAGCAATAAATAACCGCTTATGCACTGTTATGGGACGAATTTAACTATCAAAGAGTCAAATTAATCTACCTTAGTGCTAATATTAACATTATTCTAAACTATGTAGAAACTTTAATTATTTAGGCATTTTAGAGGATGAATCCGACCATTCAAAGGTTCAGATTCCTCACTCTAATGCCCTTCTTAGCTACATACTTTGTACCCCTTTTGAAAGGGTAAACCTCAGCCAACCGTACTAAAGGTTGTGCACTGCCATGGGGTGAGTTTGATTATTAAGAAATCAAACTCATCTACCCTAGTGCTAATACTAACATAATTCTCTTCAGTGAATAAAGAACACAAACAAAAGCATGTTTCTGCATTCTTATGGAAAGAACCTGGCAACAGAGAAGGTCAGGTCCAATGTACAGCAATGCTAATACACCAAAAATTCTATACTTAAGCTCTGAAATTGAAGATTCTTAAAGAAATTCCAACAGAATATATTTCAATTCCTTTTCATAGATACTAACAACATAAAATTCAAAAGTTCATAGTCTAATATCAACAAGAATCAAACAATACAGAACAAACATCACAAAATCAATTCAGCAATTAGATTTTTTTTATGTGAATAAGAATAAAGGAACTTCGACTACAGATACAAATTTTCAAAACAATAAAACCCAGCTTTCGATATGAAAATTCATTAAAGTGGGCTGTTACATACCTTTTGAAGAGAAAAATGGTAAAAACTTAACCAAATAAAGGTCAAGTATAGACAGCAGTCAGCAAAAGAAGAAGAATCAAACAGCAGTCAACTCCACAGAAAAAATATCCCCAGAAAAACTTTTTGAAAACCCAAAACCAGAACTGAAAGCTCAAATAGCACCCAGAAATGAGAAAATTCCACCTAAAACCTTGAAGAGTTCTTGAAAGAGTAAACAGATTTTTCCCTTATTTTTGAATGATTCTGATCTTTTTATGTTTTCAGAATGTTTTAACAGCTAAGAGAGTATTCTCAGAGTGTCCAGGAACCTTTTTTAACTAAAGGGAGGGGTCTATTTATAAGATATTAGGGAATGGGATATTCTTTGGAATATTCTCTATCCAAAAGCTGGAAAATAGTACAAAATAGTACACAGGGCAGCTGTCAACCTTATCTTTTGGGACAATTGCCCCCTATTCTAGAACATTCTTACTCATTAAAAGACCTTTTTACCCTTGTAAATCTGATTTCCTAATATATATCTCCTAATGTACCCCTTGAAACCCCTATATTTACCATTAGGTAACCAGGGTAACTTGCTTGGGTTATCATTTAACTCTAGTTAATTGTCTTGAGTGAGTAATTAATGTTATAAAGCTGAATTTTAACTTATGTTAATCAATTTTTAGGATCTTAGTTTAATCAAGGATAGTTAGTTAGGTTGATCATTAGGTAAAGACTAACTTTATCCTGAATTAATTAATTAGTAGCTAACTTTTGTTGTCTTATCAAGATTTAATTAGCAAACTAGTTACTCTAGATTGATTAAATTAAACTCCTTAGACTTAGTTGATTGGTCCAGTTATCTTAATTTTAGTTACTAGTTATGTTCAACTATGCTTGAGTTAACTAATTGAAGATGATTTGATTAAAAGCTCCTATTAGTCAAACTAGGTTCAGCTTACTACTTAAGGTAAATTGATCCATTTAATTCTTGAGTAAACTGGTTCAATTTGGTAGATTCCAACCAATTAACAAAAATCAGAAGCTTAGTTTGACTAATAAGCCTAGGTTAACTAATTTGTTTTAGTTAGTTAGTCCTGAACTAATAATGTTAGACAGATTTTAGGACTTAGCCATTTATTTAAGAGACTATTAGACTAGGCTAACCTATTAAAGAAGTTATTTTTAGGAAGTTATGATTAACTAAGTCAAACTTGATTAATCTAGGTCAATCTATGACCATACACTGATACAAGACTAGCTAGCCTCTCAATTAACTAAGCAGCTAGTTAACTAAATCAAAAAATAATCAGATCATCCATGAAACAGTTAACCATGGGGAAGACATACAATTACGAATTAGTAAAGTTGTATGCTCCTAATCTAACACTGATAATTGTATGAAGACGAGCATTATACCCTGAATCAGGAGGTACAGTCACCTAAATGGCAAAATTAAACTACTCATCCAATTAATCGATTAAACAGCAAATAACACGAGAAGGAAAAAAATTCAGAAGCAATAGTGACGACAATTAAGACATGGTATTGAGGAGAGGGGAGAAAGGACAACCTAATTCAAAACAGAATATCCGTAATCGATACGACTTTCATATGCCAATGGCATACCAAAACAACACGGTCAGAATAGTTTATCATAACCAAACGGTAACTTAATCAAAATAGTTTTAGGTCTCTTTTATAGTTGATTACAAATACAGAAAAATACATATAACAGAAGAAACAATGGCTACTTGAGATGAAAACAACCTAACAGCAATAGAAATTAATAGGCACAGGTTTTAACATGATTTTTTGCTTCAGTATTTCATAGAAAGCTAAGGAAAGAAGAGAAATACACATAGAAAAATAGTTTGGCCGGAGAAATGAAGTCACCGAATTTTGGCCGGACTCTGGTGGGTTTGAAAATGACTCAAACCCAAAGAAATCAATAGCCCTCGTTGAGAGCTATCGATTCGTGTAGGTTAGAGCCATTAAAAGTCTTTAAATTGGCCGGTGGAATAACTTTGGTTTTTCAGATTCTTAGATATGAAATTCCTCACCAACAGGTGATCTTTTGGAGAAACCAAAGCCAGGACGGGGTTGAGGAGGCCATGGAGATTGTTTGGTATAATTTTTGGGTTGATTGGAGAAGCTCCGCCGCCGGAGGCGATTTCCGGCCGGCGGAGCACGGTGGAGGAGGGGTGGAACCACGGTGGTCCGGTGGTGGGGGCAGTTGGTCTCTAAAGGGAGGTGAGAGACGGAAGGGATGATGGGTATTAGGCTTCTGAGCAAATGAGGGTGGGGGGGGGTAGTTTTAGGACATATTTATTTAAATGGGATGTTGAGTTCCCAGCCGTTGGATCAAACTAGATCAACGACTGGGATGGATTCCCCAATTAAACGGGGTCGTTTGGACAGGGCTGGGGTTTTGGACCGGGTATTTGGGTCGTTGGTGGGTATGGGTTAGGGCGTATGGGTTGGTGTAAAGACCAGGTTCGGGCCTGTGTGATTTCAAGCCCAGGTCTGAATTTAGTCTCTTTAATTAACTAAACCAATTAATTTACTTAAATTCAAATCTAATTAAATCTAAAGAAATGTAATAATTGATTCTAAACCTCATTTTTATCTAATTATAGATTAATTAGGAATAGAGAACAAATTAATTTTATACTCCTAATCAAAATAAACAATTGATTTGGGTAATTAGTTGTTAGAACTTATACTACACCAAATAAACAATGTCCGTCTATTATTTAATTAAAATTAACTATAAATAATGAGTTCATAACTCTTTGATAATGGTGACGCAATTTTAATGATTTTAAAAGATGAATCATGAATATGCAAATGCAAACAATTCACAATTAATCACTAAAATTCAACAAATATTCATAAAACCAATTTATTTATTGAGATTTTTGTAGGATGATGTGGTAGGTAAAAATCACGTGCTCACAAACACAATACAAAATACCGGGGTTTCATACCCTCAGGTTTAGATTTACAATCATTACTTACCTCTAACCGGCCCGAATACTAATCTGCGATGCTCTTACCCCTCGAATCGGCCTCCGATCGCTCCAAATCTAACAAAAAATCAGATTAAATTTATCAATATATGCTAGGGAGACGAAACCTGTCACGACCCAAATCCTAATTCAGGTCGCGATGGCGCCCAACAGCGGGGTTAGGCAAGCCGATATGAAACACACTAGGTGTTACTCTTCCCTTTTTTGGTTAACAATTTAATAACTACCAATTTTAAATTTGATAAAACACAGTAATGATAAATGATACGAGATAGAACCACAGGTACAAAAATCAACCGATAGGCACGTCGCATAACATATGCACAACCAAAACCCCAAAATAATAACTGCGTGTGTGTGTGCCAGAAACTAGTGTCACGAGTGCCACAAGCAACTACCGAATATACAATAACTGAAATATATTTATACAGAGCTTGAGTCTAAACAAAAGACAGAGGAAATATGACAAGGAAACTCCAGGGTGCTGCCAGGAAGTCGCCAAGAATGACAACTCACCGTGAAGTATAGCCACTCGGTCAATATCTAGCACTGGACTGATAATCAGAAGGACCAGCCTCCAGACCTGCACAATCAAGTGCAGAAAGAAAGGAAAGTGCAGCATGAGTACATACATAAATTGTACCCAGTGAGTATCTCGTCTAATCTCGAAGAAGTAGTGACGAGAGGTCGACTCGATACTCACTAAGGTCCAACTGTAATAAAGTAAGCAGGATGTAAGGAAAATTGTAGGCAAGTAAAACATATAATCAAGTACATCAATATCCAGCATCAAATAACAATCTCAAATCAAACAAGTTTGGTATCAGTCGTGGCGTACGACCCGCTCCCATATGGTACTCACTCACATCGCTCCGCCGTGGCGTACGGCCCGATCCCACCCTGTAGTCTCAATCTTCGTTGTGGCGTACGGCCCGATCCCACCCTGTAGTCTTCGCTGTGGCATATGACCCGATCCCTTAATATACTCTCTCATCACTCTGCTGTGGAGTACGGCCCGATCCCATAATATAATCAATCATCACTCTGCCGTGGCGTACGACCCGATCCCATAATATAATCACTCGTCACTCTGCCGTGGCGTACGGTCTGATCCCATCCCGTGATTATATTATCACACTTAAATCAAGCCAAGTATCATAACGTTCAAAGACAACAATACCAATCACACAAGTATACAAGTCATATCTATGCTACAATAGGGAAAAACAATGAACATGTTGTGTCCTAACTACCCGGACAAAGCAGTAATAGCCACTACGTACAGACTCTCGTCACTTGGTGTGTACGTACCCCCAAACAAGATCACATAGCAAAAAAGGTTACCTAGAGGGACAATTTCCCTTTTAGGAGGTTAGAAAGGAGACTCACCTCGACGAAGCACTCCTCGAACCAAAGACCAGATCAAGAATGCGCTCAAAGCTCCGAAACTACCCTCGACGGCTCACAACTTAGATGATAGTGTCTTTGGACAGCCATTTCCCCCAGCTCTAAGATGCTTCAACGGAGTTAGGAAAATTGAAATGAGGAAGAAAGCTCGTAATTGGGCATTTAAATACTACCCAGGAAAACCATCACTGCGATCGCGTAATCAGGCCTGCGATCGCAGAGAACAAATGACCCTGGCCCTCGAGAAGCACTATGCGATCGCATAGATGGGGCATGCGATCGCGGAGGGTGGGGAGGTATGCTTATGCGATCGCAGGAGCAAGGTCTACGACAGCAGAGAGGAACATGCAGTAGGGGGGGGGGGTAGGTGACTTGTGCGATTGTAGGAGTGAGTCTGCGACCGTAGAGGGTTGGGGAGGGGACCATATGCTATCGCGGAGTGTTGTCTGCGATAGCAGAGAACATTGGATGGCCCAGCATAATTACTCCTATGCGATCGCATCCCTGCTTCTGCGATCGCAGAGAAGGAAACCAATCATAAAATTTTTGATTTTTTTCTAACTTAGCTCCCGGGGGTCTAAAACACCCCCGGGGCCCCTGGGACCCCGTCCAAAAGCACCGGCACATCTGTATTCGTGATACGGACTCGCTCGAACTTCCGAAACGTGAAAAACAATAATGGAACTCAAAATTCAACCCCAAAACCAAATTAATCAAACTTAAGAACTTTGAAATTCTAGAATTCATTGCATTGCGCCGAACGAGTCTATACTACTCGGAATGACCCCAAATTTTGCAGACACGTCATAAATGACTATACATAACTATTGCCGGCCTCGAAATTCCATTCGGACTTCGATAGCATGAAGTCCCGTTCCAGGCCAAATTCTAAACTTAAGGAGATGCTGATTTCCATTTCGAGCGCCGAAACGCTTCTGGGTCATCAGAAACCCGAGCCGAACATACGCCCAAGTCTGAAGTCACTGTACGGAGCTACTAGAGCTGTCAAAACTCGATGCCGAGGTTGTTTGCTCAAAATGTTGACCGAAGTCAAACTTGGCCAAATAGGCCAGCCTTAAGGAACCAGGTGTTCCTAAACCATCTAATTCATTCCCACATCCCGAACCACCCGCTCCCGCGAGTCATAAAGCACGAATAGCCGCTATGGAAGGTTTCATTTAAGGAAACGGGACCCTAATACGCAAAACGACTGGTTGGGTCGTTACATTCTCCCCCTCTTAAACAAATGTTCGTCCTCGAACGGGACTAGAATCGTACCTGGAGTGCTGAATAGCCGTGGATATCTGCTCCGCATGTCCTGCTCGGACTCCTAAGTCGCCTCCTCAAGTGGTTGGCCCCTCCACTGGACCTTAACCGTAGAAACTGTCTTAGACCTCAACTGGCGGTCCTGCCTATCAATAATGGCAACTGGCTCCTCCTCATAGCCCAACTTCTCATCTAACTGGATATTGTTGTAATCAACCACGTGCGAGAAGTCGGCGTGATACCTCCGAAGCATGGACACGTGAAATACTGGGTGAACTCTTGAGAAGGCTGGAGGCAAAGCAAGCTCATAAGCAACCTCTCCAACACGCTTCAACACCTCGAAATGACCTATAAACCTAGGGCTCAGCTTGCCTTTCTTCCCAAATCTCATAATGCCCTTCATTGGTGAAACCTTCAACATAACCTTATCTCCCTCCATGAATGCTACATCACGTGCCAGCTGATCTGCGTAGCTCTTCTGCCTAGACTGTGCTGTACGGAGCCTTTCCTGAATAATCTTCACCTTTTCCAAGGCATCTCTCACCAGATCTGTACCATATAGCTTGGCCTCGCCAGGCTCAAACCACCCAATCAGAAAACGACATCGCCGACCATATAAAGCTTCGAATGGAGCCATCTCGATGCTGGACTGATAACTATTATTGTATGCAAACTCCGCTAAAGGCAAGAACTGATCCCACTGACCCCCGAAGTCAATCACACAGGCCCTGAGCATATCTTCCAGAATCTGAACTGTACGCTCTGACTGGCCATCAGTCTGAGGGTGAAATGCTGAACTGAGGTCTATCTGAGTACCCATCTCGCTGTGCAAGGCTCTCCAGAAGTGCGAAGTGAACTGAGGACCCTGATCTGAAATGATAGACACCGGCACACCATGCAACTGGACTATCTCACAAAGGTAAATCTGAGCTAGCCTCTGTAGTATAAGTAGTAGCCACAAGAATAAAATGTGCCGATTTGGTCAATCTATCCACAATGACCCAAATCGCATCAACCTTCCGCAAAGTCCGAGGCAACCCAACCACGAAGTCCATAGTGATTCGCTCCCATTTCCACTGAGGAATGGGCATCTGCTGAAACAAGCCTCTTGGCCGCTGATGCTCATACTTAACCTGCTGACAATTAAGACACCTGGCCACATACTGAACAATGTCCTTCTTCATCCGCCTCCACCAGTAGTGCTGCCTCAAATTAAGGTCCCTCTGCTTAAGCAGGTACTGCAGGCTGCAGTGGTCAGTATAGACCTCACAAGATACACCATATAGATAATGCCGCCATATCTTAAAAGCATGAACAATCGCCGCCAACTCCAAATCGTGCATAGGGTAATTCTTTTCATGAACCTTCAGCTGGCGCGAAGCATAAGCAATAACCCTGCCATCCTACATCAACACACATCCTAGCCCGACGCGTGAAGCGTCGCAATATACGGTGTACGCCCCTGACTCCGAAGGCAAGGAAAGAACTGGTGCAGAAGTCAATGCTGATTTGAGCTTCTGAAAGCTCGCTTCACAATCATTGGACCACTGAAATGGAACATTCTTCTGAGTCAATCTAGTCAATGGAGCAGAAATAGAAGAGAATCCCTCCACGAAACGACGGTAATAACCTGCTAGGCCCAGGAAACTCCTGATCTCTTAAGCTGAAATAGGACGTGGCCAACTCTGCACTGCCTCAATCTTCTGCGGATCAACCTTGATACCCTCACCGGACACCACATGCCCCAGAAATGCCACAGACGCCAACCAAAACTCACACTTGGAGAACTTAGCATAAAGCTTCTGTTCTTGCAAGGTTTGAAGCACAACTTTCAAATGCTGCTCGTGCTCACCCAAGCTCCGTGAGTAAATCAATACATCATCAATAACAACAATCACGAATGAGTCAATATACAGCTTGAATACCCTATTCATCAAGTCCATAAAGGCTGCTGGGGCATTAGTCAAGCCAAAGGACATCACTAAGAACTCATAATGGCCATATCTGGTGCGAAATGCAGTCTTCGGGACATCAGAAGCCCGAATCTTCATCTGGTGATAGCCTGACCTCAGATCAATCTTAGAGAACACACGAGCACCCTGTAGCTGATCAAACAAATCATCAATACGCGGCAGAGGATACTTGTTCTTGATGGTCTCTTTATTCAGCTGGCGGTAGTCAATACACATCCACATAGACCCATCCTTCTTCTTTATAAATAAGACTGGAGCACCCCACGACGACACACTTGGCCTGATAAATACCTTGGACAACAACTCCTCAAGCTGCTCCTTCAACTTTTTTAGCTCCTTAGGATCCATACGATAATGAGGAATATAAATAGGCTGAGTATCTGGAGCCAAGTCAATGCAGGAATCTATATCTCGATCTGGAGGCATGCCTGGAAGATCTGAAGGAAACACATCCGGAAACTCCCGAATGACAGGCACTGAATCAATGGTAGGAGATTCGGCGGTGGTGTCCCGCACATAAGCAAGATAAGACAAGCACCCTTTCTCGACCATATGCCGAGCTTTCATGAAGGAAATGACCCGACTGAAGGCACTAACTGACACCCCTCCACTCTAACCTCGGCGACTCAGGCATGGCTAATGTAACTATCTTGGCATGGCAATCCAAGACAGCATGATGAGGAGATAGCCAATCCATGCCCATAATAACCTCGAAATCAACCATATCAAGAAACAACAGGTTGGCTCCGGTCTCAAACCCACAAAAAGTAATCACACAATCCCGGTAGACCCGGTCTACCACTACAGAGTCGCCCACAGGAGTGGATACATACAAGGGAGAACCCAAAGACTCACAAATAACATCCAGAGAATGGGCAAATAAGGCTGAAACATATAATAAGTAGACCCTGGATCAAATAGTACTGAAGCCTCTCTACCACAGACCGAAATAATACCTGTAATCACAGCGTCTGATGCCACTGCGTCTGCCCTGGCTGGAATAGCATAAACTCTGGCTGGAGCACTCGATGTCTGAGCTCCCCTAGGACGAGCTAGAGCTGAATGACCCACTCCTGACTGGCCTTCCCCTCTAGGATGGCCCCTGCCAACCTGACCTTCACACCTAGGTGGTCGTGCTGCTAGTGCTGTAATAATAGGCTGTTGGCTCTACTGCACGGCCTTGCTCTGATACCTGGGACAAAACATCCACGTGTGGCTCAGATCCCCACACTCGAAGCAACCCCTGGCACTACTGCTCGCTGCCCTGAAGAGGAGGAACCCTGAATAGTTGAAGAGCGGTGTGAATCCTCTGGTAAAGCACTAGGATAAGAACTGGAGGATCTCTGATGGCTAGAATAACTGCTGGGTTCACTCTGGATGGCTGGAGGATGATAGGAGCGCTCTGGCATGGCGCTAAACTGGGGCCTGACTGTAACAACCCTAGGAGGTACTTGAGGTGCTGAATAGGAAGGCCTGTTGAACTGGACACCTCCATACTAACCCCTCGCCCTAGTTGGAGCCCCTCTAAAGTCGCCTGCAAACCTGGCCCTCTTATCTTCGTGACCCTGCTGACCTGGCTGACCCTGCTCCCTACCCCTCACACGGTAACCCTCGATATGTCGAGCTATCTCGACTACAAGATGATATGGGTTACCCATCTCTACATCTATGGCCATGGAAGTCCTGATACCCGGATGTAAGCCTGCCACAAACCGTCGAACCCTCTCAGCATTTGTGGGAAATATCATGAGAGCATGGCGAGACAACTCTGAGAACCTGGCCTCATAATCTGACACAAACATCTACCCCTGCTCTAACCTCTCAAACTGACCCCGCAGCTCCTCCCTCTCAGACGGTGGAATGTATCGGTCCAAGAATAACTGAGTAAACTGCTCCCAAGTAACCGGTGGAGACCCTGCTGGCCAACTGAGTACATACGACTGCCACCAGCGGTGAGCTCTGCCCTCAAGCTGGAAGGTCGTGAAATCTACCCCATATGACTCTAATATCCTCATGTTGTGCAGTCTGTCCCTGCACCTTTCGATGAAATCCTGTGCATCCTCTCCCAGCTCACCCCCGAAGGTCGGAGGGCGAAGTTGGGTCTATCTACCCAGCAACTTCTGCAAGTCTATCTCTGCAAGTGGCCTAGGCTCTAGTGCTGCCACCCAAGGCTGAACCGCGATCACTGGTGGAATATCTGGAGTACGATGTACTGCTGCTGCTGGTCCTGTAGCCTGAGCGGTAGGGGTCTGAACTCCCCCTCCTGCCTGAGAAGAAGCATGATCTGATGGAGGTACACCCGCCTGTGACATAGTATCCATGAACCTCAGCATACGGCCCATGACCTCCTGGAAGCCCGACGCCGTCATAAAATCAGCTCGTGGTGAAGCTACTGGAGGCAGCTCATCCTGCTCCTCAACATAAGGGTCCTCAATCGGTGCGACCGGTACAGCTCCGGGACGCCCTCGCCCCTTCCTACGAACAGGAGCCATACCCCATCCCATGGCGTACGGCCCGATCCCATCCCGTGATTCTCTTATCACACTTAAATCAAGCCAAGTATCACAACGTTCAAATATAATAGTACCAATCACACAAGTATACAAGTCATATCTATGCTACAACAGGGAAAAACAATGAACATGTTGTGTCCTAACTACCCGGACGAAGCAGTAATAGCCACTACGTACGGACTCTCGTCACTCAGTGCGTACGTAGCCCCCAAACAAGATAACATAGCAAACAAGGTTACCTTGAGGGACAATTTCCCTCTTACGAGGGACAAAGCACTCCTCGGACAAAAGACCGGATCAAGAATGTGCTCAAAGCTCCGAAACTACCCTCGACGGCTCATAACTTAGATGATAGTGGCTTTGGACAGCCATTTCCCCCAGCTCTAAGATGCTTCAATGGAGTTTGGAAATTGGAAATGAGGAAGAAAGCCCGTAATTGGCATTTAAATACTGCCCAGGAAAACCTTCACTGCGATCGCTTCATCAGGCCTGCGATCGCGGAAAACAAATGACCCTGGCCCTCGAGAAGCACTATGCGATCGCATAGATGGGGTCTGCGATCGCGGAGGGTGGGGAGGTAGGCTAATGCGATCGCAGGAGCGAGGTCTGCGACCGCAGAGAGGAACAGGCAGTAAAGTGGGGGTAGGTGACTTGTGCGATCGCAGGAGTGAGTCTGCGACCGCAGAGGGTTAGGGAGGGGACCATATGCGAGTGTGGAGTGTTGTCTGTGATCGCAGAGAACATTGGATGGCCCAGCATAATTACTTCTCTATGATCGCATCCCTGCTTCTGCGATTGCAGAGAAGGAAACCTGACAGAAAATTTCTGGTTTTTTTTCTAACTTAGCTCCCGAGGGTCTAAAACACCCCTGAGCCCCTCGGGACCCCGTCCAAAAGCACCGGTAGGTCTGTATTCGTGATACGGACTCTCTCGAACTTCCGGAACGTGAAAAACAATAACAGAACTCAAAATTCAACCCCAAAACCAAATTAACCAAACTTAAGAACTTGGTCTATACTACTCGGAATGACCACTAATATTGTAGCCAGGTCATAAATGACTATACATAACTATTGGCGGCCTCGGAATTCCATTTGGATTTCGATAGAATGAAGTCCCGTTCCAGGCCAAATTCTAAACTTTAGGAGATCCTGATTTCCATTTCGGGCGCCGAAACGCTCCCGGGTCATCAGAATTCCGAGCCGAACATATGCCCAAGTCCGAAATCACTATACGGAGCTACTGGAGCTGTGAGAACTCGATCCCGAGGTAGTTTGCTCAAAATGTTGACCGAAGTCAAACTTGGCCAAATAGGCCAGCCTTAAGGAACCAAGTGTTCCTAAATAATCCAATTCATTCCCACATCCCAAACCACCCGCTCCCACGAGTCATAAAGCACGAATAGCCTCTATGGAAGGTTTCATTTAAGGAAATGGGACCCTAATATGCAAAATGATCGGCTGGATCATTACAAAACCCATTCAAAATTAACAAAATTAAGCACAAATCCCGAAATTGGCCAAAACCTGACACCCGGGACCACGTCTCGGAGTTCAATAAAAATCACAAAACTAGAATCCTTATCCTTCCACGAGTCTACCCATATGAAATACATCAAAATCCAACCATAGATGACTCCTAAACTCCTCAATTTGAAGTCTCCAATTTCAATGTCCTTAACCCCAATTTAGTCACTAAGTTTCCATGACTCTCACCCCTAATCAGTCAATAACACCATAGAAATGAGTTTTAAATCCAAAAATCTTACCTCCACGAAGTTCCCTTGATTTCCCTCTTCAAAACCCCCTATCCAACTCATATCCGAATTAAAATGTTGATGAAATAACCTAAAAATCGCGAAGGCTCATTTTTATACCTTCTGCCCAGGAAAACCGCACCTGCGGTCCTTTTTCTCGCACCTGGGGACCCACAGCTGCGGTCCCAGGTACGCACCTGCGGAATTCCACTTAAAGACCAATCTCCGCATCTGCAGTTGTCCAGCCGCACTTGCGGGCTCGCAGGTGCGGAAATTCTTCCGCTTCTGCAACTTAACAGCCCATAGTCCATTTCTGCATTTATGATCCTTCATTCGCTTCTTTGGTCTCGCACCTACGGTCCCCTAACCGCAGGTGCGGTTACAACAGAACCAGTAGCTTTAGCTGCATTTTCCAACTTTCAAATTTCCCGATAGCTATCCGAAATAATCCCGAGCCCCTCGGGACCTCAACCAAAAATACAAAAAAGTCATAAATGACCACCCGAACATAGTCGAACCCTCGGAACACCCAAAATAACATCGAAACATCAAATCAACCCATGATTCAAGCCTAAGGATCTTCGAACATCAAAAAATCACCAACGCTCGTCCCTATAGCTAATTTTCCACTGCCGACCAGAAATCGCCAAAAACTCAATTTCGCTAATTCAAGCCAAATTCCACTCCGGACCTCAAAACCACATTCCAAACACACCCCTAAGTCCAAAATCACCAAACAAAGCTATCCGAGCCATAAAATCCACATTACGAGGTCGTTTTCCTATAAGTCAACTCCCAGTTGACTTTTCCAATTATAAAGCCAATTTTAGAGACTAAGTGTCTCATTTCTCACCACGACCACTCCGAACCCGAATCAACCCAACCGACACAACATAAATAGGTTATAAAACACATAATAAAGCATAAACAGGGAAAATGGGGCTAATCTCACAGAACGACCGGCCGGGTCATTACATAGAGTTGATTTGATATAGTTCGGGATTTAATTTAGAAGTTGGAAGTTCATTAGTTTCACTAGGCTTGAATTGGGTTGCGATTTATGATTTTGATATTTTGGATGTTATTAGAGTCTTTGATTAAGTTCATATCATGTTTTAAGACGTGTTGGTATGTTTGGATTGAGACTTGGGGCCCGGGTGCGATTCGAATTGAAATCAGATTAAAATTTGGACTTAAGGAAATGCTGATGGCTTCGGGTCCGGTGCAATCGCACCTATTGCAGATGTAGTTTTGGCTGGGTTGGGATGATGCGCATGTGCGAGGAATTTTCTGCACCTATGAGCTCACAGGTGCGGGCAGCAAAGCGCAAAAGCGAAGTGGAGAGGAGGCATGGATATTCACAGATGCGGAGCAGAGGGCGTAGGTGTGCATGTGTAGAAGCGCATATTGGACTGTAGAAGAAAAGCTTGCCCAAAATTTCTAGGATTTTAGAAACGCACACATAACTACAAGTGCGCTTCTACAGATGTAAAGTCTTTTATGCAAAAGCGTATGGTCGGGGAGCTAATGAAAGTATGCACTTGCGATGGTTTTCTCCGCATGTGGGGTATCACAGGTGCGGTGGATGGGGGTGCAGGTGCAAAAAGCCTTGGCAGTAGGTTAAAAATGAGGGTTTGAATTATTTCTCTTATTTTTGACTCGTGGAACTCGGCTAGGGGTGATTTTTGTATACGGTCAAAACCGGGGACGACTGATTTTGAGGCTTCCACGATATCCTGAGTCTTGTCTCAATAGTATCGAGGTTAGGTCCGAGGATCATATCTGAGGTCAGTTCTTCGAGGAGCGGTGCCGAGGTATCATTATACCTCGAGATGGAATGAAGACCGATGTCCGTTGTAGAGAGGCGCGGGACTCCCAAGAACACATAGCTAAAGTTGACAAGCACCTACAAGAATAGTACAAGTCCATACCGGACCTTTAAATAGTTGTACCAACTATTCACTTCTGTAATAATTAGACATGTACCATGTTGATATTTACCCCTCCTATATAAAGGGGACCGTTGTCAATTCTTTCAAACATGATACTCAATACAATAACATTCTCTGCTCTCTAACTTAAACATTCTCCACTATCAGCTCCATTGATTTATTACTTACATTTATTGTGCTTTCATTTATTGTTCTTCATTTATTACTCATCATTGATCATAAATAGATGCCTTCGAGGCCCATAGAGTTGTTACAGCTTCATCGACCACCGTCTATTAACATCGAGCCTCGACCTCGAGGACCTATCTCGGCTAGCTCGAGGCCCCGATTTAAGGCAGTCTGGTTTGTATGTCTTAGCTCTCTTTGACTTTTATCTTATTTCTTCAACTCACACTTAGCATCTATTGCCTAAAAAACTAGTACTAAAATAAATCACGTATTTGTAGAACCACAAATCAAATTTAATTGTAATTACCATTTTCAAGGTAAATAAATTTTTAAAGGGTTTTTGCTGCAATTGAAGATGTAAGTGAAGATTAGGGATTTTAGGCTATGTTGTTGGATAGTAATATTTGATGATTTGAGGGTCGACTTGTGGTTGAAATCGGATGATTTTGGTATGGTTGCACTCATAACTGAATGAGTGTTTGGAATTTGTGAATTTTGACGGGTATTGAGGATTGAGCTCGATTTTGACTTTGGGCTTTATGATTTTTGTTGAAGATCTTAGCTTTATCATATGGAATCGATTCCTATAGCTTGTATTGAATATATTAATTTGATTTGGCTATATTCGTGTCGTTCGAAAGCAAATTTATGAGGCAAAGGCTTGTTGGAGTATTGATTTGCGCGTATTGAGGTAAGTAACATTTCTAAACTAACCCAGAGAAGTGTGAATCAGTGTGAGCTCGGGTAAGTTTCTCGGGTTCATGGTATCTAACCGGGAAATAGAGTCATAGAAGACATCACCATCGTCGACAATGTTAAGGAAGTACAAAGGCTAATAGCCTCAATGGGCCGGTTCATTTCAAGATCGTTAGATAAAAGCCATCAGATTTTATCACTATTGAATAAGAAGAACAACTTCTCCGGGACCCCAGAATACCAGGAAGCATTAGAAGAATTCAAGTGATACCTATCAAGCCCTCCCTTGTTGCATACTTCGACCGCGGACGGACTGTTATACCTTTACTTGGTGGTTTTCAAGGTAGGCTAGCTGGTGTCCTGGTCCGTGAAGAACAAGGTACACAATTCCTATTTATTATGTAAGTAGAACCCTAGGCGATGCCGAAACAAGGTATCCACACTTAGAAAAATTGGCGCTCGCCTTACTAAGCGATTCTAGGAAATTGAAACCATATTTTAATGCCAACCCATATGTGTTCTGACCTCTTACCCATTGAGGAATGTCATGCATAAACCCAAGCTCTCGGGATGGTTAGCCAAATGGGTCATAGAAATTAGAAAGTACGGTATCAAGTACAAACCCCAGACCACCATAAAATCTCATATTTGGCGGACATTGTGGTCGACTTTATGCCCTCCTTGGTACCCAAGGTCGAGAAGGAATTACTGCTCATTGCGGGGATTAGCTTGGGGATTTGGACCCTATTCACGGATGGCACCTCTAACACGAAGGGTCCAGGCTCAGTATCATATTAAAAACACCTACGCTTAACGTAGTTAGGCAGTCTATTAGAACTATATAGTGACTAGCAACAAAGCCGAGTATGAGGATGTGATTGCATGTCTAGAACTGGCTAAGGGCCTGGGGGCCTAATTGATCGAGGACAAATGTGACTCCCTCCTTCATAAATCAAGTCAACGAGACTTTTGAAGTAAAAGATGAAGCGATGCCGAGGTACTTGGATAAGTTTCATGTGACCTTACATTAATTCAAAGAATTGACTCTATAGCACGCACTTCGAGATTAAAATAGCGAGGTTGATGCACTTGCCAACTTGGGGCCATCTGTCGACTTCGTTGAATTCCACTCGGGGGCAGTGGTACATCTGATGAACTCGATGATAGAAGAAGGTCACACCGAGGTAAACTTGAAAAGCTTGACTTGGGATTTGAGAAACAAATACATAGACAAGCTATAGACAGGAAAATTGCTATCGGATCCTAAGGAGTCGAGATCCCTGCACACCAAAGCCGCCATGTTCAAACTGGTTGAGCGGAGTTTTTTCAGAAGATCCTTTTTCGGACCACTAACTAGGTGCTTGGGTCCGAGTGAGACTGACTAAGCTTTGAGAGAGATCCATAAGGGCACTTGTGGTAACCACTCGGGAATTGTATCCTTGGTTCAGAAGTTAATCAGAGCTGGTAACTACTAGAACAAGATAGAAAGGGTGCGAAAGACTTCGTACGAAAATAAAATATGTGTCAAAGACACACGCCAATGATTTAGCAATCGGGAGATATGCTTCACCCGGTCCTACCGGCCATTTATGAAATGGGGGATGGAAATCGTCGGTCCCCTGCCATGGGCACCCGGTAAAGCCCAATACATACTACTCATGACATATTTCTCCAAGTAGGTCGAAGCTCAGGTGTTCAATAAGGTTCGGGAGAAAGAGTTCATCGACTTCATATGGAATCACATCATATGTCAATTTGGGATACCGACTGAGATCGTTTGCGAGAATGGAAAGCAATTCATTGGCAGTAAGGTAAGTAAGTTTATCGAAGACCACAAAATCAAAACGATATTATCAACACCTTACCACCCTAGCAAGAATGAACAAGCGGGGTCAACGAACAAAACTATAATCCAAAACTTGAACTAGAACTAAAGTTGGCTTGCTCACATCCGAGACCGATAAAAGCTTTCATTGTGGACCACCGAGGCATGAAAAAAAATTGATAAGATCATGAGGATATGCTGAAGTTAAATAAGATGCATTAAAGGCATAAGGAAAAAGAAACATACCCGGTTTAGTGCCCGTTGCACCTCGTAGAAGAGGCTCGATGTGCTCACCTCGTTCATCTTCGCCTGGTCCTCTTCGGTCACCAAGTCATGCCCACTAGCTCGAACAACACCCGAGTGTGTGTCGGGATAGTAAAACAACCGTTCTTTTATAGTTAAAATCCACGCTCGGAGTAGGAACTACTTCACTAGCTTCGGGCTCGAGCTAGACTCACGTGCGAGCGATGACACGTCCTTTTTGGGATCTCCAAGTGACCAAACCTGGAGTAATCCTCCAACTCGCCCATGACCATAACATCAAAGAACATGTTGAGGGCCTCGTATGCGGCTCGTGCCTTCTCCTTGATAATGACTCTATACGAGACGACGATTATACGATGTCAATGACGCTGGTGCTTCCCTCAGAACAGGAATATCTTCTCAGGAGACCGTGGTCTTTGATCTTTTTCTGGCTACCAAGCTAAGGAGGGGTTGGCCTCTTGGTCAATTATCCCTGTTTATGCCACTCTTCTTCATCAATGGTCGGCCCATGGGCGACGAACTTTGGGTCACCATCTCAGGGTAATCCCTGAGCCAATGAAGGGAGTCGGAGTCCGATATTGTGGCCTAGGTACTTTTCTTATTGCACTTTCGGGCCCGGACTGCTACCCTCTTCTTCTTTTCTTTGTCGCTCGAGGAGACCGAAGTCTTTCTCTTTCTTCTCTTCTTCTCCTATTTCTTCGCATCAGCAGGTTGTCCCAAAGCAAAAGGTTTATCACGTGAGGATGAAGCCTCGTCCACATCCAATGGCCGGAGCTTTGTGGTCTTGAAAAACTTATGAAATAAAGAGAGAGATTTAAAAACATAGTTGAATATATAATTATGTCTGGTCGGAAGAGCACTCACCATGGGAAAGGGCCTCCCATTTGCCATTCGTAAGCTTGCACTATTAACGCTCCAAATATGACATCTGCGTGCAAATCCCCTCGGCCCACTCTTTGAAACGGGGAACTGCATTGGGACTAGGGAAACCAATGTGCAATGATAAATCCATGAAATGAAGAAGGAAAACAAAAATAATCCAAAAGAAATTTACGGGCTAGGTTCCACTTTTCATGGAACGATATGAACTCTGAGGGAATGAGATCCTCGATTTTTTACCTGAATGAATCTTCCCTGCTAGCCTCGATACTTGTCCTCGTCGATGCTCGAGAATGGAGTTTCTTCGTCTGATGAATGAGCTTTATTAATCCCCATCAGAAGATCTAGGGACTGTAGAGTCGAAGCAGATGGTCAAGGGTGAATCGAGGTGCTTCAGTGCTATTAACGAAGTAGCGGAGGAGGATCACTATCCTCCCAAAGGATGGATGAATCTGCTTAAGGCAGACCTTATACCTTCTTTAAAAGTCTATGACTATGGGGTCCACGAGGGCAAGTGTGAAAGGGTACGTGTAAACACTTGGATACCCCTCCAGATATGTGGTAATGTCCTCGTCAGGAACGAAGACGACCACCTCTTTGCCCTCCCACTTGCAGTCCTCTCGAACCGTAGAGAGCATATCTTAAGTAATGAAGCATATGTACCTCTATACCTCCTCGCCCTAATCCTGTTTACTGAAGGCTTTTTCGACTTTGAAGTCGTTTTCAATACAGTAGTCTCCGAGGATGAAGTTATTCAGGGGAGGATTCCGGGGCCACTTTAGGTACGGCTACCTCAGCACTCGTGGGCGGGTTGGAAGATGAGGGGATAGTCTAATGAGGCACAAATTTTGATGTCTTTGCCATCAAATTTTGGGAAATATGCAGATTCGAATGAGGGGATGAAGATTTAAAGATGAGGATGCATATTTGAAGGTCAAACATGAAGGTTTGAAGATGGAATATGAAGATTTGAAAAGGCGAATATAACGATAGGAAGGTGTATAGAATAATGTATGAAGATTTGATGAGGTTAAGAACAAGTGAAAGTTCAGGGGTAAATTAAGGAGTTCTAGAGTCGGAAAGTATAACAGTGAAAAAAGGGCCGAAGCTTTTATAGAGAGAGGTAATCAATGCGTGACATTTAGCATTCGAGGACGTTCAATCAGAGGCTGACACGTGGTTTCACTGACCCGTCAACTCGATTGGGTATATCATACAGAAGAAAGAAACGGGGTAAAGTTTTGGGACCACGGGAAAAGAAGTAACGATTAGGAGTGACAAATAGGGAGCCGTAATATTCTCCCCCAATCGGATATTATGGCGTGAATCCCGTCCGACATCAACTGCGACTTGCATTTAGTGGGAAAAGACGATTTTTACCTTATTTAGACTTGTATTAGGACTGAAATTCCCCTACTATATAAAGGGGAAAATTTCTCTTATTTTGACATATTGTTGACATGCAAACGAAAGAAATAAAAGTTCCTTTTTTTCTATACAAATAGCACAGGTAGATCAGCTGCTATATCACAAAGATTAAATCCGTAAAGTTCAGGCAATTAACAAGTAATGGTAGATTCAAGTTTCAGTTCATGGAGGCAATAGCTGGTGTTCGTCTCAATCGTAGAATATGTTTGATCCATTGATCATCTGGTACTTATCTCGTCTAATCAGGATCCACTCAACCAAAAGAAACCCTACCCATGGCTTCCATCACTCTAGTTGCATTCTGCGCTGTCAATGGAGCGTTTGCGGAAGATCTTTTCCTATCTGAATGCTCTATGCACAGCATTATCAGAAATCACACTTATTCCCTCATCCTCCTCCTCTTCAACCTCACTTTTACATTTATCTTCTTTCCCTTTGCTCAGGACTCGATGTTTACCCAAAAAAACGGATAGGATAACAATTAGATTTAAACGAAGTTTTGAGGATATATGCATTAATTAAATACAAGTGATTGATGACGCTACATTAAGCAAATGAAAGACGTAATAAATGGCCTAACAAACGATAAAGTGATCTCGGGCTCGGTTAATGGCTAAATGAGGAATCTGCTTTCGATTCCGAGCTTGCACTTATGAAGAACTTTTGAACAAAAATCATAACTTTGAATAACAGAGAGAACATAATTAAATTGCCTTAGTATGTGTGTTATAATGTGCCTGATGAATAATAAGCCTCCCACTTATATAGTAGGAGAGTTTTACCCTAAGGACAATCTTAAGAAAGGTAAAAATCTTTCATTTCGTTAATCACTGATTTTCTGCCGTTACGGGCCGAGATTCATGTCGTGATATTCGATTGGGAACGGACATCACGGCCCATTGTTAGTCATGTGAAATTGTCTGGTCATGCTCTCCGAGAACGTGAGGCTCTAACCATACCTGGGGCATGTGATCCTGATGCCCTTGAGGGCAAGTGTTTTGCTCGAGCCCCGATACGAGAGGCTCCTTGCTCTGACTCCGATTCCTTATAGCCATGTCCCTGCTCCATTTGCCTCACCGGGATGCTCAACGGGTTCAGTTTTACCAGTTTACAAATAGTCCCCTCGTTTCTTAGAGAGTAGGTTTACCGAAACGATGGGAAACGACAGATGACTCTAGTTCCTTCCTTTGTATGTTACGACGAGGGAGACAAAACGTCCTATCAGTTGCGCCGTTCTAACTTCGAACACGTGTCTCTCATCGGCAGGTTGCCCCGTAATGCGAAGCGTTGGTTATTTCCTATAAAAGCTTACTCCTTATGTTCTTTTTCTACTTTTCGACTAAATTACTACCTTCGACTATCAATTCATCATCAAACCTTCATATCTTCATCCGTGTTCTTCAACTTCCATAGTAATTTCCAGATGTTTTCCCAGGTTTTCTTTAAATCTTCATACTATGTTGTTCATCTTCAAAATATTTTTTTCCAAACTTTGCATTCTTTCCTCAAACTTTCAAGCGCTTCCCCATGTGACTACGGCCGCTGGTATTGAAGCGGCTTCCCCTTAAGTTGTCGCCCTCAGAATGACTTCCCCTATTTTGTTGCCAACAAACCGACTGCCAATCCTCCCTTCAAAGCATTCATTCTCGAGGCTGCCCAACTGCAGATGATGTTAAAGTCGACAAGCCTTCGCACAAACAGAATCGGGGTTTCCATGACTGAAGATGTTCTTCCAATAGTTTGTAAGGACTTCAATTGGGATGGCAAGAAGGCAGTATTCCCCAGGCCCGAGGACACCGTTACTACCCACGTGAAGGGATTTTATGTTTTTACACTTATCCTTTCACACTGGTCCCGATGGATCCGATCATTCTGGACTTTTGCAAGAGGTACAAGGTGTGACTTGGACAAATCCATCCTTCCTTATGGAGGACCGTGATCTTCCTCCACTACTTCATGAACAAGATCGAGTCTCATTAGTTCAAGATCGACCACTTGCTCCGATTATACAGTCACCGAATGTTTCAAGGGGAGCTTATCAAACTTACTCATTAGGCCAGCAAGGTCCCCTGTTAGAGTATCGACAAGGATCAAGACTGGGGTTGGCATGGATACTTTGTCCGAGTGAAAACCGAGTACTTAATCCCCTCGAATACATGCCATTCCATGAAAAGTAAATTGTGTCTCGTAAGTGCGGTCTCTCTTTAAATATCAAAATTCTTTTTCTTCAGTTTCTATCTTATCACTCATGCTTGTGGTTGTGCAGCTGTTGCTCGGGTTCCGAATGCAATTCCCCGGCTAAAGGAATGGATCGAGGGCATCAGTACTTAGATGTCTTCTTTAGATCGCACATGGAGCGGACATTCAAAGGGCCGATGGGAGACTCTTTCTCATGGTAAGGCCTGTTTCTGAGTAGCCAATACTACGTTTATACCTTCTATTTTATTAAATCCTATTCCCTTTTGTTATTGAACGTTTTCCTAAACTACCAAACTTAGGCCTTCCGAAGGGGATGAGGATGTGCCCGCGTCCGTCGATACCTCCGATTCTGTCACGGAGGGAAAAAGAATAGGAAGAGAAAACCCTTGGGGCCCTCTAGGATCCAAGGTGAAAAAACCATAGAAGCGGGTGCTCCGCAAGCCCAGGAGGGGCTCCTGTTCCCGGGTGATAGACTCCAACTCCCTCCTCCGGCTTAGGGACGAGCCTGAGGATGAATCTATTATTGTTACCCACTGGACGACCTATCCTGGGGACTTGAATGCACCTGAGGGGGAGACTCATGAGATCGACCCCCTTCAAACTAAAAAGACCAACGTGGATACCCGTGGTGAAACTTTTGAGGATGCTAACTCCGCGCCAAAGGAAGCGTCCAGTGTAATTGAGATATCGGGGTCATCCTCCTATACTGAGTACATGCTCGAGGAGGCCCAAGCGAGAAAGGAGATCCAGTTAGTGAATATTACCAGTATATACAATTTAGGCAGAGAAATATAAGCATTATGAGTTACTTTCCATAGTAACAGTGATATATACAATTTGCCACACCCATCTAAGTTATGCCCTATGGGAGCTAACATTTATAGTTTAAGAGAAAGATGGGATATCATGATCACTCCACGGTTATATTAACCCAAAATGGTTGATAAATTGTTATCAGTAGCTAACGTTTCCGAAGGATAGTGCAAACATTGTAATAGATCGCCTTGTCAGACACCCATATGGTGCACCCTAGAATAACAGTCAGATATGAATACTAGAATGTTCAGAAATTTCAGAAGATAGGCAGTGGATTCCTAGAAGGGATAAATATTTACCTTAGTATGGCTCCCCGTCCCTAGTCAAGAGAGAAAGTTAGGCAACCCGAAGAGCCAGAACATGGAGCAAGGGGAGCTAAAAGCGAAAGAATGTTTTGTTGAAGTTTTCAGGATAAGGTAATACAAAAAGATATTAGTAGGAGAATAAGAAGATAGTAAATGAAGTATTAAGAGTAAGATGTGATAAACTGGTGACAAGGATAAATTGAAATATGACAGGATGACATAGTCTATAGTCAAGTAAAGTAAAAGACAAGAGGTGAAAGGCCTTAAGACAACAAAGAGTAAAATCCATAAAGTCATATCCACATTTCGAGAAATGCGTTGGTAACTCCAACGTGATTACTAGAAGGCTAAGTAAGACCTTCGGAGTAATAGAAATTAGTATGGGCTAGTAAACAGGAAAAAAACTCTAACATGACGATCGAAGGATTTGATAATAGTCGGCATCGTAAGAATTTCAAAAATCGTGTTTCGGAAATAATAGAATGGAAAATAGAAGAATAACCTTTAAAGGTCATTCAGGAAGACGCTCCGCCAAAGCAAAAGCTTTGAGCAAAGTTAAGCTTAAGGGACTAAAGGTGCTAGTTACACTAGGTGTCACCGTCGTGCGTAAGATATTCAATTATCCTTGGTACAGAAGGGCTACCGCAAGGCGAGTAAGATTTAATGAAGACGTGAAAAGACGTCGAAGATGAAGAGGTAAAATATTTATAACTAAGTCTTCATAGCTTTAAATGTTAATACTAACCTAAAGGAGGAATATGGTGTGATATGGTATTAAGTCAGAGTTAAATGGTTCAGGTAACTATGGAAGAGTAAAGGAAGAATGCGGTAAAATGGTGAAAGGAATGATATTGCATTTATTCAGGTCCTACATATATGCTACGACCCTAGAACATTATGCAAGCACGACGCCGAGGAGAGGAAGTAAGGGTTCCCACACCATATGTTATTAATAAAAAGGTGTGAATGAACACTTGATACATTAAGAGCCAGTGCAAAAGGTAAGTGACGACAAAAGATATAACCCGGGAGAGGTTACGCAGAATATAAATATGAGCATGGACTGACGAGTAATTAGTAGTTGATTCAGGAAGAGTTTAGTTATTGCTAGACAAAAGGTTTGAGATAAATCAGTAGATCATGCAAGATAAACGTAGTGAAACCCAACATAGGAACTTCAATCTTGTAGATACGACATCGTAATCCTTGAGAAATATTCAGGTAGGAGTTGGGTAGTAAAAGGTACCGTATAAGTGTTATGGAAATAAAAGAGAGTTCCACTAGGGAGAAAATTGAAATTTCAATTCAGAATCAAGCTTACAAGCACAAGGGAGTGGATGTAAGTAACTAAGGATAATGATAGGCGAGTAAGAACATCAGAAATTATGTGGGGTATACGATGTAATAAGCTCGCAGCTTTACAAGAGTCATAGGTTCTTCCCTAAAAACTGCAACCAATGACTAGCTGAGAAAATAAGGAAGGGGGCTTCAAGCCAAGCATAGTGACCCAAAGAGGAAATAATATTATAAAAACAGTCTCACTACAACATTATATACACTCTATAAGAAAGTGGCACCAATCGTGGCTAATAAACGGAAAAAAGTAATATTCGAGACCATATCAGTTGCATGAAATTTCAATAGGTTTAGGCACTGGGATACGCAAAGTACTCATGCAACAAGTGGCAGAACGACCAGGAAAAGTAATTGACTACTTTTAAACAAAGCTGAGAAGGCAAGAACGTAATTATTTGATCAATGACCCAAAGTTAGTTACATTATGAACGCACTTAAGATTTCGGAGTATTATCCATGCAACATATATGTTGACATTCCTATAGCTATAGGAGACTCCGATATAAGTTTAACGAAAGAATTGAGTCCACTTCACATACAAAGGCTTGAATTGTTAGAAGATTATATTATAGATGTTCCACAACGTCCACCAAAAGCGAAAGTAATAACTAATACCCTGAGTCACATATTAGAAGATAGCTCAAGCCTACTTAAATCATGAGAGAGAAGAGGAAACTAAAGAGTTACATCAGCTAAGTAAATCCAGAGTCTGATTATTACATAGGTAATTATAGAAATCGTGAATGAGAACATTGCAGAATCACTCTTAATATCAGAGGTACAAGAGAGATAGTACATCAGCCATATTCTATAACGGCTCTATGATAAATCGTGTTAGAGAAGTACCAGCCTCATAAGGAGTAATTATGAAGCTCCCACTGGATTTTATATGCACTAGAGGTGCCAGAATTATAGTAGAGCTTCAAGTTGTGGATGTGAATTCCACCTATATGGAATGGTAGTTATGAAAGAGACAGAAAATAAGATGCTAGATTTAAAGGTAAGTAAGGTAAAGATGAAGAAGGTACGAGATACTCAAGTGCAGAAGGTTGTGAACAGTCCAGAATTCAAATAGAGAGTTAGAATCGATGTGATTCAGAATCCATAAATGATGGTTGTGTCGTTAGTGGCACATCTTCTAGACTATGGTTTCTAGGTATTGAGAGATATATTTAAGAGAGTAAAGAAGAGTTAGAGACGACGTGATGTCTAACTTGATATTAGAGAATAACATAAGGAAATCTATGGTGCTATCAAGTTAAAGGAAGGTTACGATTAGTATAAATAGATATGTGTGGGTAACGAGCTAAAGTATGGTAGAGAGACAAGGTTTTAGGTAGACAGGAGTAAGGATAAGAAAAGGTAAGTGAGAAGGTGACGAGAATATGCAAGTCGTCGGGATTAAACATATCAAACAATAGAGCTGATGGTTTCCGTAAGTTATAAAATAACTCAGTACAAACTGAATGAGAGTTTAAGACTAGGAGAATTTAGAAAAGAGGGAATGTTGCCTCCGTGGTAGAATAAGGGTGTAATTGTGATAAATGATAAGTGAATGATTTCATGGGTTGAATAGGATTAGAGTAACCCCCCCCCCTAAGATGAATCACCTTGGGATGCTAGGAAATATGGTTATTGAAGTATAGTATCGTCCCTAGGTGGATCAGGAAAATCACTACAGATGTTCCCCGATGATACGTGTGCCCTAGTGATAATGTGTTACATAGGAGGTTTCACATTATCGGCGGTAAATTATGGATCAACATTAAGGTGAATCAACAATAGGCGGATAAAAGTTCCAAAGTATGAGATGAGATTAGGTTGTCATTCTTAAGATGAACAGTAATGAGGAAGAACTTAAGGACTTAGATTTATACATATAGGATAAAAAACGAGAGTAACCAGGATTTGGGTAGCAAACCTCGGTAATAATAAATTGAAGTAAGTGTTATTTAATAGTATAACCTACCTAGATGTAGTAAAGCCATAATGATAGATATACAAGGATACTAAGCAAGATATTGCAACAATTGTAGGTTTCAACAAAGTACCGATTGTTCCTAAAGTGAGGCCTGGAGATTGGCTAAAAGATGGAGGAAAACGGACAGAAGAGTCGCATAGGAGCACATTCAAGGACAAAGTGATAGAGGCTGCATAACAGAAGGTCGCAACAGTTACGAGATTGGAAGAATTTTGAAAATCTGTCGTGGTTTGAGAAAGAGTCATAAAGGGGGGAACACCCTAGCCATCAAACTTAATCACAGAACAATTACCTAGCCTTCAAATTGATTCATAGAATAGTTTCCTAAATGGGAAAGATAGTATTAAAATATTTGTAATAGTTATGCGTTATGAGACTGATAAGCACAACCATCAAATCGAGGACGAATGTTCCAAATAGGGGGAATGATGTTACACCCCATGTTTTCATATGTAAGAGTACACCTTAAGTAAATTGATGTAAGCTCAGAAATGAGATCATCTTTGAAATAACATAAAGTAAGTTGATCATTTTACCGTATAGGTTACAAATATCTAATATCACGAGTACCAAGTACCAAGAGGGTTTTAGTTCTTAGAAGCTAAACGAATTGAAGAAAATAAGTTTCGTCGAAAGTCGACAAGTTGGGAATGTTATAACTTGTACTTTTGGGGTAAGACTAGGGTGCTTACAATTATAAGAAGATTATGTTATGAGCTATTTTAGTCGTATGATATATTTTTGTTATGTTTTGAAGTCAAACGAGTTGTGGAACAAAATTTGGAAAAGCTCATCACAAGTTACATTCATAAATGTGTTGAAACTTAGGTCAAATGTAGCTGAGCTTTTCTCCCAATATACTTATAATTACGGGATGATCTACCTACCAAATATAATATCTATTATCATAGTTCCAACAGAATTAACCATTCATTAATACAACATTGGAGTAGAGAGATATTTGTTTTTTCGCGAGACTGCACAGACTGGTAGGTGCATTACCTACTTTCCAAAAGGAGAAACATCAATTAAGTCGGCCAAGAGGAGACTTTTAAGGGTGAAACTGTATTTAATTCCTGCAACTCCTCCCCAGAAATCCCACACATAGCCTAGGTTATTTCTGGTGTTACGATGTGATTCTAATGCTGAAAACCCCAGACAACTTTCTAGTTTTTCTTTCTCCATCTTATAGCTGCGTTGGGGGACTGATTTTTTATTAAGAGGGACTAGGTTTCGTGGGTTGTACTCAATCCAAGGTACAGTTATTCTTATCCTTCCATTATCTATGCTTGTACAAGTTGTAAATCGATCGCAAAGACTAGACCTCGCGAGTTTAGAAAAAGTTGTATGATGTTTGTTGTTGCGTCACTATTCGCTGGTTGTGAACTTATTGTTAAGTTGAATTCATGACTGGTTTATAGGATAATAGGATTAATTATGTACGGTTGTTTGTGTTGCTCAATTCGAAAGAAAAGACAAGTCGAAACGTGTTTTAGTAAACTGAAAAATCAGTTCCGAGTTGTTGAACCTGTGGGACTGTTTTGTGGGTTGTTTTATGTTGTTGTTGGGTTATCTCTATTGCTCCTTTTTATGGAGTATGGGAGGATAAAGGGGTTGGAGAAACACCACCTAAAGGCAGGGTGGTTGTCTGGTCGTTCGTCGATACGTTTTCGATTTTTGGCACTAGTAATGTTGTCGTTTTATGTATGAATTGATTGGGGTGTGTGGGCTGTTTTGTGGTATTTTGTAATGGATATAAGGTTGGAAAATGATGTATACATGTTGTTATTGTTGTGTTCTTATTGTTGTTGGTGTTGTGTCCAATTGGTAGGAAGTAAAGGTGATAGTATTGTATCGTTGTTGTAGATTAAGGTGCAACGAGATGATTTTAACGAGGTTATTTGAAAAAATATGATAAAGTATGTTAAGGATAAACCCTTAATTCATTTTCGCATGATATTGTAACTACATGTGTTTAATAACAAGGCATAAAGAGAAGTTCACACTCCCTAATTTATGAACATTATCCTAGTCTCATACGTTACATTATTCTCCCTTATCGAGACTTCATATTCAGATTAGTTTTGTCTTTTCTCATCCAAGAGAGCAGAGAGTCAATATATATACAGTATTACATTATTTTCACCACCATCGAGCTATAATCGATGGAAAGGCCCCTATTAGGCAATATCTGATTAGATGGCAAGTTATATACCGAGCCTATTGTGGCCGAGCACCTATGAGTCAGCCTAGAATGGCCTAATTACAGAGCCTAGTATGTCCGAGCGCCTACGAACGAGCCTACTACGACATAGCAGTTATCTTTTGACTCCTTGTTACTTTCAGTTATTATATTATCTTTTCAGTTTCATATTTCAGTTATTCAAATGCCTTACATACTCGGTACATTATTTTGTACTGACGTCCCTTTTGTCGGGGATGTTGCATTTCATGCCTGCAGGACTTGATAGACAGTTGGATAGACCTTCCCAGTAGACAGAGTCAAACATCAGTTGGGTTGGTAAGCTTCACTTCCTCTGGGTTACCAGGTCTAGACTTTTGAGTCCATTTTATATTTACAGGTTTGATAGGTAGGTCGAGGCCTTGGCCCGACCATGATACAGTTCAGGTATTGCTAGAGGCTTGTAGACGATTCCTTTATATTTTTTATATCAGTAGATGTTCATGGCAGCCTTATCAGCCTGCATACAACAACAACCCAGTATAATCCTACAAGTGGGGAAATGGAAAGGTCACACCGAGATAATTGTTTATATATATATATAAATATATATATATATGTATGTGAGCTTTTATATAAGTTTACTCCCAGATGAGAAAGATAATATTTTCAGATGATTTAAAGTATGGCCTTATCTACAGGTTACCCCTGTAGAGTTCACAATTATAGAGTGGTAAGTTGGGGCTAAATATTGCACCGGGTGCCGTCCATGCCTCCCCTGGTTTGGGGTGTGGCATGCAACAAGGATGAACCGGGTAATGCATAATTTCATTCCATCAATCTGTTGTTATCTATGTTTGATGCTTCTCACATTTTTCGCCCTTTTGCAGGCATCGGACTTCACCACGAGAGTTTCGTTTGATACCGGGTCGAGTTCAATCAACTCGAGTTCGAGATCAAGGAGTTCGCCCAAAAAAGACATGTACAAGCTTCTTAGCAATCATCAAGAGGGGGTCACCAAGAACCTCCAGGATGAGCTGGATGCAGCTCAGAAAGAAGCAACAGCCTTAAGGAAGGAGCACAGTGACTTGGTGAAAAAGGTAAAAGTTTTTGAAGTTAGAAATGAGGGTTCGGTTGCAGAGGCTAAAACCATTACTTCGTAGGTCCAGCAGAAGATCCAAAAGATCGACCAACTCTTCGTTGGAAGTTCAAATTCGGGTGGAGAAGGAGAACGCTGATGCACAGGCTTAGCAAAATGATGACCTCTAAGCACAACGGAGCTCGGCCATCTCTGAATGGGACGCACTTGGTAAGGAGCTCGAAATAACAAGGTCTAGATTAGAGATAACCTCGACTGATGCATACACGAAGATGACCCATTACAAGGCCGATGTTAAAGAAGTCGAGGCTCGCCTGAAGACCACTGTTGAGTACACAAGGTAGCTATCCCGAAGGGATACCCTCGAAGAAACCCATGCCCGAGGCTTCGATCTATCTTCCATGATCGAGGAGGCAAAAAGACATTGGATCGAGGTTAAGAAGCTAACCGAACCCCGAGGTGAATCAGGATTTGAGGGCTTTGAGAATCCGAAGGTCTCGACGGTTCTGGTGATGAGTCGGGTTCCAGTGAAGATCAAGCGTATACTCCTTAGTATTTTTGCTATGTTTATGTATCCTGTACATATATTTTGTTGAGGCCATTTTAGTTGGGCCTTCGTAAAGATATTTCGAAATATATAAAACAATTCCCTTTAGGCAATTTTCAAGTATATTATCTTAGCATCTTTTTACAATTGCAAACATTTCTAATGTCTTAGCACATAGTCAAACGTAGTAATAAGTCATTTTCCGGAAGTCTGAACAAAACCTGTCCTCGATGCAAGTTTTGCTCGAAACTTAAGGAAAATGAAAGTGGCCGGAAATTTCCCAAAGATGCTTGCTTAAATGTTTCTAGACTATATCTTTGAAAGGGTAACCTTTGAACATGTTTATAATTTTGTTGAAGGCCTCATGTTTAGATTACGGGCTACGGACGTGCTGAGAAGGTTTGTGTGTCATGGGGACAAGCAACAAGTTAAAGTGTGGGGTGAGTGATATTTGTATGTATCTATTTGTATTAGCTTTCCTTTTTTTAGTTTTAGTAGTTAGAGATAGAAAGTAAAACAAATTGACAAAAAAATAAACCATAAAAATTGAAATTTTTTTTGACCTTTCCCGATGATGGGTATCATCGACAGGTATCTTGATATATTAAAGTCAAAATAAAAAATTTTAAAAACGGTTTTCTTTTGTAGGTAGTGTAATAATTCCCCCTTGGTTTTTCTTTCTGTCGCGGTTCTTTTCCAAAGGTTTTGTTTGAAACGGGTGTAGTTAGTTTTTATTTTTGTCAGGAGTAGGAAACCTTGTGCTATGATTTGAATGTAAGGCAATATACCTTGACTTTATTATGCCTTACAATAGTAAGTGCTTTAGTTGTGACGCTTAGGCTCAGTTTTCCACTCTTGTATAAGTACCTTAAATTGTATAATCTTAACGTTGCTTAACTGCTTTGACTAGAGTGTCTTAATAGTCCAATCTTGAGTGAGTTATGTGCCATGTGTGTGTGAGTTTTTTTGTTGTTATGTGCCTTGCATTTGATGTCTAGAACTTGCCCCGTGTGTTTGGAAAGTGAAATAGTAGTTTTATTCAGTCTTGGAAGTGATATATGTGTTTCTTGGTTGAGCCATATATATGCTATTACCCACCTAATGTTTATGTATCGTAGTTAACCCCTTTGAGCATGTAATCATGTTACTTTGTCAACTGCATTACAAGCCTTACCCGTTTGTTTGAATTGACCATCTATTTGAACTATGTACCTATTGTGAGCACTTGAATTGGTTATGCACTTTGTAAAAGTTGAAGTGTGGGATGGTTGGTTCGGATATTGACTTGAACTAAGGAAATAGGAGAAAGGTGTAAAAGTAAGAACCACTTGAATTGAAAAAGAAAAAAAAAACGAGTGTATGATTGTGAAAAGCATTCCTTAATAGCGGCAACTTTTGATGTAATTGTTCTTAAAGAAGTAGGGAGTTAATGTATATTGAGGTGAAGGTGGAGTTATGGTTTGACATAAGTGTGGGTTTTTGAACAATGAAAAGTATGTATTAAAAGTTCGTAGGGAGGTGTAGTCACTCTTATATCCAATTGTATCCTACCCATCCCGCAACCTATATTACAACCAAATAAAGTCATACTTGACCCTTGACTGAATGAGCTGAATTAGTAGATTATTGCACTAAGGGCAAGCCTATGGTACGTATTTTGAGGCATATGAATGTTGCTTCTAATAGTGAGCGAATTCCTTCTATCTTGAGTTAGTAATTGTTCCTAATTTCTATTGTGTGTGGAACTACTATCTATTCTTGTGTGAGGGCACTTGATTCATGAAGGGAAAGCAATGTCGTTGACCTCTATTTTAGAGTAAGTGAGTGGGTTGTGTCTGGTTCATTTGAGTCAAATTTCGAGGTGAGGATGTTACGTTATTGTGCTTAATCTGTTTTAATTATTTTTGGTGTGATAAGTTATGAAAGTTATTGAGAAAGGTCGTGTCTTTATAAAGTGTAGTTTGATCGCTCTAGGACGAGCAATGGTTTAAGCGAGGGGTGTTGATAGTAGGCTATAATCCCGTATTTTAGTCGCTTATGGCACTCTAATTCACTGCACTTTACTTTCTTTGAGCTTTAATTGGTAGTGTTTGAACTTATTATGTATTTTATGCCTTGTAGGATTGTGTCTGAGTTAAGTAGATGTTTGGTAGATAATTCGATCTATTTGGAGCTTTGAAATCTAAGTAAAAGCCAGGGGATTAAGTTGCGATAGTGTTCGGGGGTCGAGGACGAAGTCTGGATGTCAAAAAGCAAGATTTAATTTGTACTCTAAGAAATTTGCACTAATGTAACGCACTCTGCGACTCATATGCGAGGCATCAACCTATTTTATCTTGCTTGTCAAATTGTTAACTCTCTGGATTTCCCTACTAATTCCCGGCATGGAGTGTCACACCATGCGGCGCACCTGTGCAATTTTTACAAAGTAAATGTCCTGTTTCAGTTAGGAAAAGGTAATTTTGTTTGGGACCGACCCTACTTGGTATAAATACATGGAAAAATGTTATTTTCTGAACTTTTGACACATCTAAGACCTGAGGAGGCTAAGGAGGAGTTGGAGAAGCAAAAGCAGAAGCAATTCATTATTTAATCCTCACTCAAGACACGATTTTGGATCATTTTATATTTTTCTTTACTTTAAACATATTTGTGATGAATTATTTCATGTCTATGAAGCAGTTCCCTTTAGGATTTGATGGAGTTTGTGTATTAATACATGGGTGTGATTTATAACTCTGTTTTATGTATTGAATCGTATTTGATATTTTAACTACTCCATCTATATTCACGTGTTCATGTAATAGAGAGAAGCATAACTGGTGATATCCTTGCATTCTATTTTGTTGGTTGAATTCATTAATTCGACTTAGTAATCGAAAGAGGCTAGTTCAATTGGTTATTAAACCTTGTTATGAGGATAATCGAGACAGGTTCTCCTAAAGACCAATGAACAACGAATTCTTGCATATCTTCACCGAGCTCAATTTTGTTCATTCTATGAGGTTGAGACTTAATCGAGAGATGAGTTTCAACTAAAAGTTTGAACTAATAATTGATTAACTTCGAGAGACTCACTTGAACATTAGAAGTGAATTAACTATAGTTGAATCCAAGACAATTATCATGCACCTATCATATCAAACTACTATTTTTTCCCCACTGATAACCTTCTTTGCTTGCTTTTTGTAAAATTGTCATTAGTCATTTACCGTAGATTCTTAGTTAAGTGTAGTTTTTAATCACATATTTCTCAATTGTTGTTCATCTTGGATAGCAATCAAGCTGTAAACTATGAAAATATTGTTTAATGCCAATCCTTATGGATACGATATTATATTATACTATATTTGACTAGAGAGCATATTTAAGTGTGTGTTTTGCGCTCGTCGTCGTACCTTAGCAGAGGTACCGCTTTAAGTTTGTCACATCCAATTGTTCAGTAGTTGTGCATTGTTTCCTGTTTTAAGTTTGTATGAACTTTTACTGGTAATTTCGATGAGTCCATATGGCCCTTCCCAATTCGGCCCCAACTTCCCCTCGTTCGGGTTCTGGGTGTGCGGTGTTAGTTTTCTTAAAACCAAGTCCCAGATATTGATGTGTCAGAGATTGTCTCTTCGATTGTACTATCTTTCTATCCACTTCTTTTGGGCGGCCAACCAGACTAGGGCGGCCTCGCGCCTATCATTCAATAGTTCTAGGCTCGTGTGCATGGCCTTACCGTTT
The DNA here is from genome assembly GCA_005239495.1 of Nicotiana undulata. Taxonomy (NCBI): domain Eukaryota; kingdom Viridiplantae; phylum Streptophyta; class Magnoliopsida; order Solanales; family Solanaceae; genus Nicotiana; species Nicotiana undulata. The sequence continues at coordinate 7,014 of MDKH01240706.1, read as the reverse complement.
GATTCTTCAGTCGCATATCAAAACCTGAGGCTCGATTCTCCCACCTGAACAAGTATTAGTGCTTCGGAACCGTAGACCAACGAAAACAGAGTAGCCCTAGTACTAGATTTTGAGTTTGAACCGTATGCGCACATGACTTCGGGCATAATTTCTTCCATTTCCTTTTGGCATCGGTCAACCTTTTCATAAGGTATTGAAGAATGGTCTTGTTTTTTGACTTCTCCTATTCATTCCCACTAAGGTGATAAGATGTTGGAAACATCTTTTTGATCTTATTGTCCTCGAAAAATTTGATTACCTTGCTGCCGACGAACTACTTTCCGTTATCACATACTATCTCGTCTGGAAACCTGCATATTATGTGGAATCAAATGTAGTCGATGACTTCTATTTCCGGGACCTTCTCGAACGCTTGAGCTGCGACCACTTAGAAAAATAGTCAGTTATAAACAATATAAATTGAGCCTTACCCGGTGTCCATGGCAATGGACCGACAATGTCCATTCCCCATTTCATGAATAGCCAAGGTGACAAGACGGAATGAAGCAGCTCCCCGTGTTGATGGATCGTTGGTGCATGCCTATGACAACTATCGAATATTCGTACAAAGTCCATGAAATATTTCTCTATGTCTATCCAGTAATAGTCATGTTACATTTGCATTATCGTACGTTAATGCTTCATCGTAAGTTTATCAACGTGAGCTCGGGAATGAGTATAATTTTGAGGATATAGGTATTTATGTTATTTATAATAGGTGATAATTAAGTGTCATGAAGTATAGAGGGTAAACAAATCGAAAAAAATGAGTTTCATTGAAGTTTGACAATGTGGGATAAAATACGGTCCAAGCTATAATACCCCGTATTTATGGACTAGTGTCATACAATGTACCACATGACCATGATAGTAAGGTATATAAAGTATGTTAAAGTGATTAGTATTTTAAGTAATTTGAGATAATTCTTAATCATGTGGGTAATTGGTTAATTATTGGTTTTTAGTGGGAGATTAACAAGCTAATTAGGAATTTGTGGATAAGCTTAATGGAGATACCTCCCAACTTGGCATCAAGTGGGATTCTTAATCAAGCCTAATAGAAACTAGGTAATTTATGTAGCTAGGTGGTGTCTGTAGGGGATTATTTGGCAAAGTAATCACATAAAGTGGGGCCCACACCCACTATGATAAAGACACCTCCCTACATCATTAAAGTGAGATGTTATATACTTGCTAGTAACAGATGGGAAGTCTAAAAAATAACACATATGAACCCCTATAATGCTATAGCAACGTGAGTTGCAATTCTAAAAGAGCACGGTACAACCTTTCTCAAGAACATCATACGGATTTTCCCCTTACTTCGATCCACTGTTACGTGTTTTGTCGCGATTGACGTGTGTTAGAGGGTCAGCTCAGGTATGTCAAGGCTATCCCTTATTTTATTTTAGCATGATCCATACGATACAAACGAAACGAGCAAACGCACAACTTTCCTAATGCCTCTATTCATAGAAGCATCTAGGGGTGCCTATGTTCTTGATTCCCCATGTGTCTTATTATTATATCTTCTGTTCATGGGTCTCAGAAAAAAATACGTAGTTGATAAAACCGAAGGCATATTTATCTTATGACATTTCGAGAAATCTTATTAACTTACTTATTATATATTGCATTCATTTATACATGTACATTGAACTATGACCAAATGGCGTTATATACGTATAAATTATATGTATATGGGGTATGGAAAAAGGCTACGACGTTATACATGCAACACTGCCTAATCAGTTGGTATACGTTGATGATTTCGCCCACTAAGGCCGAGATGATATGATGGGATGCCCTCAGAGGCTTGATGACATTATGTATGCATATACCTATGCATGATATGATATTTATACGCACAAGCATGACATTATAAATATTTCAGGATTCACAAAGTTATTTAGACTTACAGGCGGATTCCTTTACTCCATGTTTCTTTTATGTCATTTATGTACTAATTTTCATGCTTTACATACTCGTCACATTATTCGTACTGACGCCCCTATCTTGCGGCCTACATTTCATGCCCGCAGGTGCAGGTAGACGGGCTGACAGTCCCCCTTCTTAGGATTCTAGCTGAGGGAGAGTTGGTTGTCACGTCCCAAACTCGAGGAGCGCGACGATGCCTAACCGAGTGAACCCGGTCAAGCAAGCCTGTTGAATACTTTCTACCCAACTCACCCATGATTTAAAGAGAATACATAACTTGAAAATTGACCAACAAGAAGATCATGTTGACAATACCAAATACAAATCCATTAGTTACTTCATTTAATAAGTCTCCAAAATAGTAAGTTTCACAGCCATAGTTTACAAATAGGAGCATGTGATACAACTATGAAATTTTTAGTTCAACTTTTTCCATAGAAATACATGACCCACACTATATCTGCGGAGCCTCTAAAGATACCAAATAGTACAATTATAATGCTGACAACAAGATAACGACTATACCTCAAAACATGATAAAACGTATGAACAAAAGATGCACAACCCCATAATGAGATGGGGTTCACCATGTCAGCTAGGAAGAATGATCTCCACTATCAGTGGTCAATATCTTCCGATGTGGAACCACCTACATCTATTAAAGATTCAGCGCCCCAGGTAGAAGAGACGTTAGTACATATCGAATAGTACTAGTATGAAAACCAAACACCAAATTAAGAACTTGAAAATTCAACATGAATATGATGAATCAGAGTGACAATACAATAGCATATGATAGCCATTGAAGCCAAAGCAAGTTTATCAAGAGTTGCCAGTAACATTTATAAATTTTAAGATGAGATCCCTTCGAAACCATCTTTACACAAAGCGGCCCCTCCGCCTCACCCCAATGTATGCGGGTGGAGGAGTACGCACGATACCACAATTCTACTCAATCGGCCCTACGACCTCACCCAAATGTATGTGGGTGGAAGTGTAACCTCAGTACCAAAAGCTACAAGAAGAGGTCCTGCCTCCTAATCCCAATATATGTGGGTGGAGGTGTAACAACAATACCAATACGACAAAAAGCAGCCACACCGCCTCACCCAAATACGTATGTGGGTGGTGGTGTAACAACAATACCCAAAATTCCACACAAAATGGCCCTGCTGCCTCACCCCAATGTATGTGGGTGAAGGTGTAACAACAATACCAAAACGACACAAAGCGGCCACGCCGCCTCACCCCAATATGTATGCGGGTGGTGGTGTAACAACAATACGCAAATCTCCACAAAAAGCAGCCCTACCGCCTCACCCCAATATATGCCGGTGGAGGTGTAACAATAGTACAAATACAATACAAAGGTATCATGTTGCCTCACCCCAATATATATGCAGGTGGTGGTTGTTTACCATGAAAATGGTAACTACAATTATATTTAGTTAAGTGGTTCTAAAAATACGTGATTTATCTTAATACCGGTTATTGAATGATTATAGATGAATATGCTTGGAACAGTGAGAAAAATGATCAAAAGCTAAAGGAATGCAAACCAGAATGCCTTAAGTCGAAGGCTCGACGTCGAGCTCGGGGGTCCTTGAGACCGAGGCTTGGTCCTAGGTCGAACAGGTCGATGGAAATATAACGAGCTTGCAGACCTTGAGATGTTCTATTTATGATCAATGATGGGAAATAAATGAAGAACAAGTAAAAGAAAGCAGTGAATGCGAGTAAATGAGCTAATAAAGAGGAATAGGGGATGTTTGATGTTAAAGTAGAAAATGTTCTTGTGTCTTGTATTCAATGTATTATTGTGTTTTTACAAATGACAAGGATCCCTTTTTTATAGTAGGGAGGGTTCAAAGATAGTACATCAGTATTGATTACCAAGATTCACGATCGATACTATTATTTAATGCTCAAGTACAATATTGTACTTTGTCACAGAATTGCCTGCCTCGATATCTGTGCCATCTTCTTGCATCGATCACCAACTTGTACTGCCTCGAGATAGGATTTTTGGAATGCGTGATGCCGGGCTTCGGACCACATCCCGAGAATTCCGTGAATACGCCACCTTATGGTGTGCCAGACGTAGAAATCGACCTTCCCAGTTTCGACCGTATACAGATAATCTCCGCGTTTCTTTGAGTGGAATGATAAGAAACGTTATTGAATGCTCATTCCTCCGATGTCTTCGCCATGGGGTCAGCTCACCAGAACATTTAATGACCTCCCCTAGAAGACTGCGCGAGGTTGCTGTCAGCACGATCCTCAAGAAAACCTAAGACCCGCTAATAATCCAATCTCTAAGATTTCCCTAGATGTTTCCAATGTCTTCGCTATAAATACGGGATCAGCATGCCAACCGCACTTCTACTTCCACCCTCAGGCTTTTAAAGTTGTCTTTGAACTTGTCCCTTTCTTTTAGATTTATCCTTTCTTCGCCCTTTTCGTAGAATCTAATCTAGTCATGGCTAAGACTTCCAAGACGGTCCCTCGAATAGGGGACACTTCTTCCCTCGTGTGCAAGTCGAAGAAGTCGCCGAGTATAGAGCAGTAATTTCCGGGTGATTTTGAGATGATCTCCGACCTCTCCATCGATTACCCTCCTAACCAACCGGGTCGGTGTGAGCCCGTATCTAGGTATATTAGTATAATTCCCGAGATTGAGAGAGTAAGGCCTGATTGTGGGTGGGGGCGACAACGCTCATCGAGATCCCCAATTCCGAGGAAGATATACTACTTACAAATCTGGTTTCCTCAGCATTTATACGTACCCTTTCACACTTGGGCCCGTAGATTCTTCCTCCCCGTGGGCGATCGACCCGATAATATTGGATTTCTGTTGTTTTTACCGGGTTACAGTAGACCAAATATATCCCTCTTTCTGGAGGATCATGTATATGCTTCGGCACTTCTCTAATCAGGTCGAGGGAATGAGCTTCACCCTCGACCACTTGATACGGCTATTCAGTCCCCGACTCTATCGAGGGGGTTTAATCAAGCTTCATCATCGATTCACAAAGCCTTTTTTGCGAGCATCGACGAGGACAACGATCGAGGCTCGATGAGCCGGTTCATCCGTGTGAGGACTTCAGACATTATTCCCGCCGATTGGATGCCGTTCCTAGAGGAATACAATACGAACCGTAAGTACCGTCACCTTTTTGCGGCATGTTTTGTTTTTATCTTATCTCTTTTTTCTGAAATGTCCCCTTTCCTCATAATATAGCCACCATCTGGTTTCCAGACATGGTCCCAAACATCCTGAAATGGATAAGGCGCAAAGACTTCGTTTTTTCGTATGATACGCGCTCGTGGAGGGATCTGGCTAGAACGCGTTGGCAGGCCAAGAAACATGGTAAGTTTCTTGCGTGTGCGTTGTATGTATCAGCGCAGTCGTTTTTTTGCTGAGGTAAAATTGACATCTTCTCCCCTTACATGCCTTGGAGACAACTGGTCGATGAGACCGCCTTCGCCCGACGAGGCAAGCACTTCCAAGCCCAAGAAGGGCAAAAGGAGGAATGAGGGGACTTCAGGTGAGTCTCCAAAACCAAAGAGTGTCAGGGCCCGTTGGCCCAAAACTGATGCTACAGTCCTAACTCTAGCGGCCGCAGTGAGTTTGCGTGTTGTAGATGACGACGGGGGTGACGAACGCCCTCCGCCACAAGGGTTTGAGCGAAGCACTAATGCTAAGGAAGTCACCGATCAGGGGTCTCCCGAGCTAGAAATAATTGAAAGGAATCAGTTTCAACATGAACAAAGTATCGATGGGGAGAGAGTCTTTGAGCCCCGGTCCGATCACGACATGGCCCATGCCGGTAGGTTTTTAGCTGCCGAGTTTGGGAGACTCGAACCTGAGGCGACTCAGGACCAGACAATTTTTCTGGCTGAGGTTGTTGATAACCTTAGCGTGGGTCATTCGTTTTCTCCTGGCGAAATAGGTGATGCTTCGAATATGGATGCCGCCGAGGTAGGGGGCTCCTAGGGTGACCTTGACACATTCGAGGATTTCTTTGCCGGCTTTAAGGAAGATAGTGACCTTGATGCCCCGGTTGCCCCCGAAGAGGCGAAGAAACTTCAAAAGCATTTAATCTCCATCATTCCCTGGATTTTCTTCCCTCGTTTCCTGAACCTTTCATTTCGTACTGCAGGTTCAAAATTTGTATGATCATGATTTATCAAAGATTCACGTCGAAATAACCAAGCATGAGGAGGGCTCGTGAAGGTTAATTTGGAGCTTGAAGGGTCAGAGACGTCCTCTTCTCGTAAGGACGAGGAGTTACATGGGCTTCACTCAAGTTTGGAGGGGGCGCGCGATGAGCGGGCCAGCCTCATTGAGCAGGTAATGATTGTATGTGAGCTTCGTTTCCTTTCCTCTGTGGGTTGGGGCTTCTTTGACATGCCTTATTTCATAGATCAAACGAGGGGATGCTCAGATGAGGCAACTTCAAGAGGAGATTTCGGCCAAAAATGCGGGGTTGCTCGTGCTCAAGAAGAAGAATGAAGTCATGACTTCGAGATGAGCTGACCTCGAACCAAGGGTTTCTCCGTGATGCTTGAGACAAAATTGCTTCACTAACTGCGTCCAAGGTTGAGGATGACGGTCACGTTGCTTTGTATAAAAGGGATGTGGTTGCTTCCAACAACCTGGCCAGGAAAATATCCGAGAAATCAAAGCTCAAGCAAATTCGATTCCGGGCATACGCCCAAGTCCCATATTTTCCTACGGACCCCCCGGGACCGTCACATCACGGGTCCGGATCCGTTTACCAAAAATGTTGACCAAAGTCAACTTTATTCAATTATTCAATTCGAAAATCCCATTTTTATCAAATTTTCACATGGAATTTTCCCGGCTACCTTCCTGGGCTGCGCACGCATATCGAGGTGAGATTAATGGAGGCTTTCGAGGCCTCGGAACACAGCTTTAGCTGGAATTACTTATGATGACCTTTTGGGTCATCACAATCTCCACCTCTAAAACAAACATCCGTCCTCGAACGGATATAGTAAAGTACTTGAGTG